>JAJHUR010118337.1:1298-47729 GCA_027495735.1 Lutjanus campechanus
TGTTATTAATACACCGTCAACTACATTAGAGTAAAATCAGATGAGTTTAGCTGGAATAAAAACCTGAAAAACTTCCCAGTGTACTAGGTTTAATATTTAAAACTTAGACAAGTTCATCACAGGGCTGAACTAGAGAGACAAACAACCATTTGCTCTCACATTCACACCTACAGGCAGTTAAGAGTTGCCCATTAACCTATTAACCTATTAACCTGCAAGTCTTTTGACTGTGGTAGGAAGCCAGAGCACCTGGCGAGAACCCACACAGACACGGGGAGAACATTGCCTAATTAACATCTTATTGTAAAAATAAAAATAATTGTGTATAATAGTGTATGACCTTTTTTCACTGCCACATAATAGCCAACTGCGATCGCAACACATATAAATTCATCACCAGTTGCTGCATGTCTGTCCTTTCTTGTTAATTTGTAATGAAGCATACAGTGTTTTACAGATGCTGCCAATTTGTTTCAAAAACACAAACCACACAGCGCAGTAGGGGACAATCACAGATCAGTGAGCAGCAACATAAAAATCATCACACTTCTTACATTCATAAAACAAAGTCAAAAAGGCCCTGAATAAATTCTGATGCTGATCTGAATCTACAAGACTAATTATTCATTTGAACTTGTTTGAATGTAAGTCATGTAATCCACTGTGATAGGCTTCAGATTTTTTGGGGGAAAAAAAAGATTTTAAAATGAAGACATTTTTAAAGATTTTATAGAGACCTGAAAGAGAAATGAAAAGTTTATCAAATCATAAAATGGCAATGATGAAAGAGTAATTACCGGGGGATTTCTGAAGATATGAAAATACGGTCCTCTCAGTGCCAGGAATTTGAATGCTGACGTTCTACCAGCAGCGCTCCCCTCTGGACTCTCACACGCCCAGCCCGTGTGAACAATCTGCAGACATGTAAAGGATGATGTTCATGCAATTTTACATTTTGATTTCAAAAGTGATTTTAAAAAGTGAAAAATAGACACAATAGAAATCTGTACTTGCTCAATCAAGAGACAAGAAAAGCAAAAAAGTACACGGTCATAAGGTCAGTCAGTTTCACTCAAACTCATGACACAATTAAACCCAGCTGACTGATGAGTAAGTGCTCCAAGTTTCCGAACAGATTATTGGCCAATAGATTTATCAAGCTATTTGCAGATGATACAACTCTGTACACCTGTATAATATTTCCCGCAAATATGGCCAAAGCGGAAGTGAGAATGACCACCTTTGAGCCATAAACGTTGAAGTCTTTATTACTTTTAAGGAAAGAAGTAACCACAACCAGCAAACCACCGACACGTTAGACTGCCGCTCTTACAGTTAGGATGCACATTCACAGGTGTTAATCTCGTGGTTAAGCAGCATACCATACAACCACAGCATTATAGGTTTGACTCTGACCACTCCCAACGTTTGTATGTATGTCTGCATAGCTACTAGCACTGTTAAATAAAAGTTTACTTGTCAGCAGTCATATAATGTAAATGTTAATGTATCTGCTTTCAAAAAGATTTGTTGGACTGGTACGTCGAGCTATTCCAGTGTCAGCATACCTGATCATCTGAAGAGCAGTATTTGTTGATGATCTTTATCTACAAGAGAAATACAAAACAAAACAAAAATTAGTGACATATGCGATTACAAACATCTAACTTTTAAATATATTATTACATAAAGGCATCCTGACACCAAAAAACACCTGCAAATTAAATTGCTGAGATAGTCAAAACCAGGGTTGGGCAAGTTCCATCTCTTGTTTCTCTCTGAAGGAGACAAACAAACTCAGTGTGGAATAATTCATTCAATCATCATTAATAAAATTTACTAAATTGAATAAGATTTTGGTATTGGGATTACCAACTGAATGGTTTTGTAGATTTCTGACTAATCATCTCAAACTCACATTTAGTGATACACAATACACAGTATAACTGGGGTTCCCAAACAGTGTGCCGGTGTGCTCACTGGGCTGCTGTAAGGCAAGTCCAGGTGTGCCTTGGGATTTTGTGACAACCATACATTATTATTGATATATATAACCATACAAAAAGTTATGAATGACTTTTTAATTCACCATATCAGTACTTTGTACGCACTCATCTCCCGATACAGAGGGAAATTCTATACCCTAAAAATGTCCTTTAAAAACTTTTTTTTAAAGTTTTTAAGTTTTTGCTGTTTGCGCATTTGCTGGTTGGTGCGAGTTAGTGGGAATTAACAGAATGTGACTCATCAAAGGCACTGATTGATTCACCTTCTTATTTTTTTTTTTCCCCCCACCTGCACTCTTGGAACTCCGATAGCCTCTGGTGTGCCTTAGGCAGAAAAAGTTTGAAAACCACTGCTGTATAATAAAGTATGCATATAAGCAGTTTTTCTTCATTTTAAAGTTCACAGTCAATAGAAAGATATAAAAAAGTTCAGGAGTTTGATTCATGAATATCATGCTTGATTAATCCCAGGATGTCACATATGAAAATGTAGAGTACTTTAGCAAATTCAGCCATCAGGATGTCCTAAAGCAGTCAAATGTTGGTTAACTAGCTTTCGAAGCAGCAACCACTAGTGTTGAGATGTGGCATGTGTTTTCTTTTCCTGGGTTACAATTAAGTGATTCATTTTCTGAACTTACCAGACAGTTCTAACTGTTCTGTTATTTATCCAGTATTATATCCACATTACTGATGATTTTTTAGTGAAAATCCCATTGTGTTATTACTTTGTGAAAGCACCGACGGTGATCTCTACAAAACTGTTGATATTCATGACTATCTGTTATCAAGGTATTTGGTCAAAAAATATCATGATATTGGATTTGTCCATTATCACCCAGGCCAACAGTCTTTCATGAGGATCTGGAGGTGATTTGTTGTTTTTTTTATCATTATTATTGTTGTTGTTTCTCACTGTAAAGCACTTGGTAATCTTGTTAAGAAAAGTACTATACTAATAAAGTTGATTATTCTTTCGAATGAGTGAAAAATAAGATAAACCCTGAAAAAGGGGTGTGAGACACATCCACCAGAGAGGGTCAAGCAAAACTATTTCAAAGGCTGTCAAAATGTTGTGTAACTTTCTTTGAAAGGACACATTATTATTCAGTCAGAAAAAAAATTGTTGCAAACCAGAGCAAAATATTTTCACACCGAATGGACCCCTGCTGTGTCAGCATATCACACTCAGCATGACGGTTGCTCCTGTCTTACCTCACCTCAGCTGAAAACTGAAAGTAATTTGTCACCTGAAATCCAAACATTATTAAGGCACTAACAAGCTGGCCAATCCTTTCTGTTTTAGTCTCTCAAAAGGAACATCAAACAGCGTCGAGCACTCCTCCACCACGCCAGATGACAGTCATTCACATTAAAAACACATGAGGGACCCTGCGGGTGTCACACAGCCTATTTAAAGGTTGTAGGTCATTAAAACAAAAGTTCCGCTCGCTCCCAAAGCGGGCACACAATTACATCCTGATTGGCCATTTAGCAATCACACTCCACGTCCGTAATTAGGTGATGCAGGCATGAATTAATCACACTTTTTAAAAAAGGCAGCTGCGCCATCATCGAGCACGGGCATACAGTACGTCTGCATCCTCACCAAAAATGCGTCACATCATCAGTGTGATAATCAAAGTGAAATAGGAGGAAATGAGAGAGAGGAGTGCACATGCCGAATGACTACTTAGCAGTCATTAATTAGGTATGAGAGAGCCTCTTTTTTTGTCAGCAGAGGGGGAGAGGTGCCACTGTGACTCAATGAGTGCTTGTCAGGAAGGGTCTATTAAAACCACGCTGCACTGTAGTCTGCAGTATGTGGCTGTGAAAAATCAAAAGGGGAAAATACATGGAGCTGCTGTGGGCAAAACATATTTATTACATGTTTCAGTGTTTCCTTAATAAGATTTGACTTTAAAAAAAACACAAGTGGGTAATAGGATCAAATTCATTGGCTGAAATTTTGTGATTCCATAAACTAATAATCTGCACATTTAGATGACTTATAATACCCAGATGAAATAAAACACCAGATTCTCCATGTAAAAAATCTGACAAAAAACAACAGCTTTACACAGTAATAACAAACACTGTATAATCTGTTTTTCACCAAAAATAGGTTGACTGGCTTTTGTGGGGGTTAGATGTTGCTGGGGTGGGGTTTACAGAATACCTTAATCTTGAACCTTAAACAGTTAAAGACCTCATATTTTACATCTAGGTCTATGTCTACAGTTTTAAGTCTACCCACATCTATTTACTGCTTCATAAATTTGCTGCTTTTATCTTAAATTCAATATTTTAGGGCTTTTAGGACATTAATCGGACAAAACAATTAATTTGTAGACGTCTGTGGAGCCCATAAACTGAAACAATGCAATAAAGTTTTTTCCTACAATTCCATTAAGTAACAGTAATAAACAATGCTGTTAGTAAAATATTTAAAATAAAAGTGTAAAAAGAAATAGCTTTTCCTTTGAGCTCCGATCGGTTGAAAAATAATAGAAAAAAGCTTTTCATATCTTTTCCATTACCACAAACCATTTACAAAAAAATAAAAATGAATTTATATAACTCTAAAGCCCTTTTTACACTGGACAGAAAACCCACTGACATCTGGCTCTTGTCTTCAATGGGAAAGTGTTTGCCCCCCACTTGAAGTTTGCACGCTCTTGAGTCGAGCATCTCAACAGTGGATAAACACTGTATTTTCAATTAATTTTTCCACAATAAAGTCCCCTGTTATTTTGTTATCTAAAAGCTTTTATACTGTACTATGAAGCAGAAAACTCAGGAAATTAAGGAGACAGGTGAAAGTACAAACGTGTCAGACAGAAACTGAGTTTCAAATCACAGGCATTCAGTCAGTAGCTACTGAAGTACTGAGAGCTGAACACACACTTTTAAAAAAGCCTTTCTCTCTACTGTCCTGCACAGGCGTGAGCGACTTCCCAGCTCACAACAGAAAAATCGCCTATTTCAGTAGGTTTACCTGCATTTAAAAAACCTGCATATATGTGCTAATTTTGGTGTAAAAACAGTATAAGTCTTATTTTTAAGTCCTTTGCTCAAACACCTCAATTACTGCTTCTGACACGGCATTTACTGCATCGCAATTTCACTATTGCTGAAGTTCTTCTTACATCCTTTTTTTTTGGTGGCATCTCTCAAATTCTTGGGAATGAGTATTTGAACATGGCACAACACCTGCTCTTACATAGTGTTTAGGCAGTGTTACCTATGCTAATAACAAACAATTGGCCACACGCTTCCCCTTTAAGATCAAGTGGGATTCATCACTCAGCACACCTGGGTAAGAGCAGGTTTGAATGAATAAGAAACCTAGTTTTTTCTCTTAACAGAAAATTAATAGAATATACAGTCTGACAGAAATTAAAAATGGATGTTGCTGCATGTGGCCCAATGTTACACCAGTAAAAATGTTAAGTTACCAGATGTCACAAGATCATTCCAGTTCTCACATATTTAAAATGATCACAGATATGTGATGTTTTTCTCTCCACCTTCATCACTAATAAAGACTCATGGGAAGATCCAACCAAGCCTCTAATGTTTAGAGATGGACTTACATTCTCCTGTGTCAAGTCATTGATATTTGTAGATATTGCTTGGAGCCAGTCTGTGCTTTCTGCTGCAGTGCAAAATTGAAGAATATTGGTGCTGGCTCCATCCAAGGCGAAGACTTCAAAACAGTTGGACCTGGAGGAACGTAGAGGTCAAAATTAGACAGGAGAACTGCAGAAGATTGAAAGCAATATTGCACAAAGTGGAGCTGGAGCTGTTCGTTACTCCTGTCAAGTTACTTTAAGCGGTAAGACCCGTGCTGCATTACGAACAGTACAGCTTCTTTCATGAGCTTGATGGTCTTGTGACGCCTAATTATAAAAATATCTTCGCAACAGGTGCTCTGGAGAGGCACTTTGTGACTCCTTACATAGCCTCAGAACGCTGTCATAATGTTTCTCAAATCACATCGTCTCTCTGGTAAGGTCAAAACAATTTTTTAAAATGAATTTAAATGTCCCTACAAGATAAAAAGCCGAGCTCAGCTACTGGCTCCAATTAAAAGGAGTCATGGGTAGAGGCTCTCTGTCTTTTTTAACAGTGTGGGAGTGCGCATGAATATCCTGTAACCTGTAGCCGGAGTCAAAAGGTTAAAGGAATAGTTCTTCATTTTGGGATATTAGCTTTTTTGAAGAGAGTTGTGAGGCTTTCACATCAGGGGCCCAGGCCCAAATCGGAGCACACTTGACCCAAAAACTCCAATTTGTTTAATTAGTGTTAACACTGTGTTGGTCACCCAGTCACAGATCACCAAATCATGCCTGGGTCAACTTGAAAAGGTGGTGTTGAGAATGGTATTTTTACTTATATGGTATTTCTAAATAAATCCTGACAAATCTATTAAAACTTAACAGACTACAACAAAGCCGAGATATCCCCAAATGGGCTAAGAGATGTCCAAATAATACATCTTGCAGTTCAAGTTGAGAAAGCCACCCTTCACAAACAATTTACAGGAAAAAATGAGGATTTTATTTTTTTTGCCATCATTTGGGTCCATTTTTTTGGATTCTGTCATCTTCTCTGAGTGCCCTGGGGTTAAGTGCAGCGCTTTACTAACACAATTAAATTTCGCAGTTGATGGGGGTGTTGATGAGGTCATCTAAGAGAGGTCGCACTCATCAGCGAAACATGATACTTTTTGACATCTAATTTCAGTGCATTTTCACACTGCTGACACTTTAGCCTCAGAGATAGTTGTCACCAAACATGGGAGCAGTTTAAGGTGATGGTTAAGCAATCACATTCGTCAGGGAGGAGAATTTGCAACATTAGGGACTTCTTCTAATTTTTAAAGGCCAGAAGAGATGCTGAGCATTAGCTAATGCACATGAGGAGTGGGAAGATGCTGAGGAGGGGACGTGAGGTGAAGTCTGACAAACACAAAAACAATAGAAGGCGTTTCATGCACAGTATGAAGACGGAAATCTTCCAAGACAGCTCCTAAATCAAACAGCTCTCCCTCACTCGCAGCAGTTCCTGGAGGTTAGATGTTACAAAGTCAGCATTCCTAACAAATCCTCTGGTGAGCATGACTTTCTTACTGTATCTGCAATAGGCTTGTTAAAATCTTATGTTCCGCTGCCTGTGTACTGACCCAGTGACTCTCCAGGGGTGAATTTCGCTGGACTTAAGGGTGCAAATTATTTCTGTGTCAGGGCTCCTGACCCAAATTTATGCTGCGATTTGTAAAACCATAAAACATATTCAGAATTCTTTATGCGTTTGCCGACAACGCCAAAAAACTCTACTGACAGCAACGCCAACACCATCTCTACTTGTCTTTCAGTGCAGAGATGAAGAGAGGAATTGACATTAGACAGAATCTACAGTGTATCTGTTAGATCCCTTTCAATTAATGCAAAGCCTTTGGTAGCATGCAGTAATGGGGGAAATGCAAGAAGGAATGAAAGTGCAATGAATGAAGAGCTCCAAAGGTAGAGATTAATCAATGCAGCAAACAGCTGGCGAATCACTGTCAGGACAACACAACCCTGTCAGGAGGAGCTGCTAAGCCCCTTCCACCTCTAGTGAGCAGGAGTGAAATCCTCACTGAGATACAGGATCTAGTGGGAGTGTGATTCTTTCATACATCCGCACCGTTCCCGACAGCGCAAACTATTGTGCCTTGCCTGCTGACTAGGCGGTAATAAATCCATCGGGACAGAGACATATCACCCAGTCAACATGCAGGATGATACATGAAGAATATATGGGGGGAAAAGGTGTTTTATGAGAGGAATCCAGCTGTTGGTTGTAGTGCGAATGGCAATGAGGGGGGAAAATGTGCCATGTCTACTGATTAGTGAGGCGGGGAAATACTGTGGGCAAGCTTTGGGGCATTTCGTTTTCAGCATAATTAATCACAGGAACGTGTTTGCTTTTGATTTCGCACCAAGAAACGCATAGATGCAAGTTCAACTTTGAATCCGTGACACTGATTAAACGAGGAACACTCAGCTGAAATAAGAGCATGGGACAGGATCATCAAAGTCTAATATCATATTCTTTTAATTGGGTAATTTCTGTGTAACTAATGGCTAACGCTGAATGCAAATGAGCGCACGCTTTGAGCTGAGGAACCAACCAATAACACATGGCGAGGTAGGCAAAACCCTGCTAATTTGCAAGTTTCTTTCCCTTACAAATATATCCGTTCTGACAGCTTGAACAAAAGGCAGAGCGTACCCTCACTGACAGACTGAGGAGCTGGTCTGACACCTCAGACTTGCCAGAAAAGTCTGAGCAAAGGAAAGAAACAAGGTCTGCTCTCTGCTTTTTCACTGTCAGCTACCCATGTGGCCTTGTTCCGAGACTCCTTCTTTAAACATGAACACAAGAACAATTCCCCTGTTCCCCTCATGTAGCAGATTTAAATTGTGTAATCGTGGGAAAGACTCTGAGAAAAAAACTATTTGTCATCCCAACTGGGAGCACAGGTTGCAAGGATCACTAGAACATTGTATAACTTTACAAACACAGTGACAGAACGTTCTGCAGAGTCTGCATCAGTGTCAGATGAAAACATGAGAGTCAACAACAGCTTCCCATCAGCACTAATGGCAACTCCTCATGCTTTGCCCGGAACTGAGAGTAGTGATCACTACTAGCTGACAGCTGACACACTTCAATAAGGAATGATTTGTAGCTTTCAAGCATTTAAAGAAACTTCCTCCAACTTTCTAACAAAAGTTATATAGCAAAACCAGTGGAGCTTTTTCTGACAAAAAATACATTCGCCTGATCAAGTTCATCTAAGTATTAAATGGTAGTTACGCCACAAAGTGACATTTGCTTGTCCGTGTGAAGTAGGTGGGACCAGAAGCTTGGTCATGTACTGGCTAGCAGGGCTAGATGGTGAACTGCTGTGGCAGACGAGCTTGGTAGTTAGTCAGTAGTTGTGTTTCCATCTAAACCCAAATTTTAACTGTATTTTGAGTCATTCGGGAAAATAAAATGCAAATGAATGCTTGTTTCCATCCAACACCATTATACAATTATTAGAAGTTGGTTCATTGAGATAAACTGTAGGTGGTGCCAATTCTACAGATGGAAAATCATTATACGATGGCAGAAGAAGAGGGCACAAGATACGTAATTAAAAGAGCGCCAATCAAAGCTCCATCAGTGAAAAACAATACATATTTTGGAAATCTGACATTTTTGTTTGTGGAGCAATCATGGAGGTATTAGCTATCGAGCCACGGGAGCGTTGAGGACACTGTCCAAGCAGAAAGAGTTGATCAGTCGTGTGAGTGCACTAAACTTGTCTGTAAAGTGTTTCCCTCTCCCATTAAGCACATCAACTCTTTAGAAAAGGGCTAAAACCACCTAAAGCAAGCAACTTCTTTTGCAAAACTGAGTCAGTATTTTTGAATTTTGAGGTCTCCATCAATCTTTTCTAAAACAATTCTTCAAAATGTCCATAAAAATACGTTGATGGAAAGGCAGCTAGTCACAAGCACTGAGAGCTTCTCTCTATTTTTCCACTACTGTTCTGTTTACTTCGCCCTGGCATTTTCTTCACTACTGCACAATGTTCTTGCTAGTAGGCAGTTATCAAACTTATCAGCCCATTAGCTTAGCTTGGTTGCTAATGGGAAAACAAGCTTATGCAGTTAATTAAAAAGACGCATTTGTATCATCAACACCTGCCTCATAACTGTCTGTAAACCACTGCTCTGCTTAGTTTTCACTCCGACATAGGAGGTTAAATAAAACTGAATGGTGCAACAAAGCTAATACGCTATGATAGCTTCCTTTATAGACCTTTTTCACAGCAGCCATTTTGACATGAAATAGTAGGTTAAACACAGGTGTTACCAATGACACTAATTCCATCCAAGTTGAACAGAGTCAACATGCTGCTATTGTGCATGTTGGCCCAATGGAAAGGCTCTGCAACACTAAGTGGAACAGGGCCTTAATTAGTATCATTGGTGACACCTGTGTTTACCCTAATATTTCATATCAATATGTCAACTGTGAGTCTGCTCAAAGGTCAGCAATATGAAGACTTGCCGTTGGTCAACGACGTTGAATTGTAAGCGTAACACTTAATTTCACACTCCTAAGCGAACCCTCTGACTGCTGCATTCTACTGAATTATGTAATTGCTCTGTACAGTTTCCTAGATTTAAATCTTGCTGGCCTTTATAGAGACATAACACATACATAAAAATGAAAGGACACGCAATACGTAATAACCAAAAGCTCCAAACCTGCCATGCCTAATGTGAGATAACAAAACTTTATTTCCATACTTCACCCATAGCTTAAACTGTAGCAAAACTCATTATATGGAGAAAAAAATATCAGGTGTGATGAATATATTTGAATTTGGGTTCTTTTACTGTTTTTATAAACCAATTTGAGAGAAAATAAAATGAAGGATCCAATGAATTGGGTTTCTGCTATTAACTTAAGAATACATAAACTAAGAGTTAAAGTCCCTTTGCCAGTTTTGCTAACAGAAATAATAAACAAATCAGATCTGTGATTAAAAAGGTATGAAGGAGCACTTGACTCCGAGCTTGTGTCAAGAGATCTAATGTTTGTACAGCAGAGGTTTATTTCCACACAGAGAGATGGTGATACTTGTTCCTGTTCTGTGATCAGAAGAGAATGAAAATAGTAGTTTCAAACTGTCCTACATAATCCATGATTTCACAAAAACATGCTCCATGTGTTGTTAACGTGCCAACCATGAGTCGTTCACGTCTGGCTGGGGACATTCGTTCCACGTTGTTCCCCAAGCACCGTCTCCCCTAATCTCACAACTGTCATCTTTCATCTGTCTTCTAAACAAATGAAAGGACATTGAATTTTCAGCGTTTGAGGTATAAAAGCACGGCACTCAGTTTTAGATTGTAGCTCTGTTCTAATAAAATACCTTTGATGACATATTATTTTATATTTGTCATGGATAAAATGACAAATTTTCTTTGGCCACAGATCATCACACTATTAGATAAGGAGCAGAAATTATTATCATAAATTATCTAGCCAAGCAAACAGTTTAGTCCAAATTCCTTTGAGATCATCTCGTCAAAGATGTTCTGTTGTTTACCCCTGTTATTATCCAGACAGATCTAATCAGTATTTGTGCATTCTGGTATACCCATGTCAGCCATGTTTTGTTGAGTAAACTGATATTGACAAGCTCTTTGCCTCCAGGACTCCTTATTGACTGAACTCTGCTATTTCTGATTCAGCACTGGGTTATTAGGTTTAGTGTGGCTAATTCCAGATCTCCTCAGTATATTTCTTCAATGTTTTACTCAGCATTAAGCAGTAATTGAACTGCTGATTGGGCTTAACATCGAACAGAATTTGTATTACAGGATTGTTGCTGAAGAGGAATTTCTCGCTGAGGTATCTGAGCACTCCTCAGACAGTGATGTGCACTGTGCTACAGATACATTTTTACTGTGGGCTGATTCAGTGATACAGTAGTAGATACACAAGTATATTTACTTGTTACCTTATGGATGGTTTTGTAATTTCATCAAGTTTTTAATGATCATTTTACAATATGGAATATTGTTATGGATCTACAGTATATGCTTTTGTATTACAGTTAAAGATTTTGTTCTTTCTACACTTTTTATTGTAATTTCATACATTTATTGACACTGTAGAACTGGCTTGTACTCACTTGTTTAAACTGTTCAATGTTCTTTCATTTTTTGTCATGTTATTGCCTGAATAATTGCTGAAAAGAGACAACCATTCTTTAAATGTAGGACCAAAAGAAAACAGAAATGATCGCTTGTGATAGTTTAATAGTTTATTTTCTACAGTTATAAACTGCACTGTTGCACTGATCAGTCTCAGTCTATTTGGTTTCATTTGATGTTTCTGAGAGTCATACAATAACTGCGTTGAATGATGGTGGATGATGACAATGATGAACATGAAGATCCACAATGATGATGGATGATGATGATGGATGATGATGATGATTTACAGTGATGATGGATAATGATGGATGATTGATGATGGAGGATGATGAAGAATAATGGACGATGATGGATCATGATCGATGATGATGGATGATGATGGATCATGATCGATGATGATGGATGATGATTTACAGTGATGATGGATAATGATGATGGGTAATGACAATGAATGATGATGGAGGAGGATGGATGATTGTAGATGATGATGGATGATTAATGATGGACTATGCATGATGATGGATGATGATAATGAATGATGATGAAGAATAATGGATGATGATGGATCATGGTCGATGATGATGGATGATGATTGATGAAGGCAGATCATAGATGATCCTGAATGATGATGATGGGTGACAGCAGATGGTAGATTATGTATGGTGATGATAATGGATGATGATGGACGATCAACGATGAAGGATGATTGAGGATGCAAGATGATGGATAATGGTGATGGAGGATGATGGATGGTAATGGACCATGGCAGATGATGATAAATGTTATTTAATGTGATTATTATTATTATAATAATTATTAGTAGTAGTAGCATCGCAATGAATGATTAAACACTTGTGCTCCCCCTGCATTATCTCGTATTCTAATGACTAAGTATTAATGTTGTGTAACCACAGGTTTAAATTTCAGCAGCCTGGAGCACAAAAATATGAAAAGCAAGTGTTGATGAACTCGAGCTGCTGTGCTGTAACTGACCTTTACCCTCTGTGGACAGGAGCAGTGCGGTAGTCTTCCTTATCTCTGGCAGCTGCCTAGGGCTTAAAATTGGACAATACCCAAAGAGGTGCCCAATAAACAGGTTTAATAAACATCTTTAATTAACTCAGCAGCACAGAGTTCCATTATTTATTTATCATTATGTACCTGCAAGTCTTGAATTATGCAACCAGACACACCCTAAAGAGAAAGAGACTTCTGCTCAGCAAGAGTGCCAGAAATGATAAGGAGAACTGACTAAGGTGAATAATTTTCAATTTGAATAAAAAAGTTAATAAGGAAAGATAAAATTACATATTTCATTTAGCTTCCTGTTAGCATAAAACAGTCATTCATCAGTAGTCAGACCTTTTGCAGAAGCACTTGAACACACAGCACCGAACTTTGGTTTTAAACTATACTAATATTCAAAAACTTGCTAAGTGCAGCTCCTTCAAATTATTTTTGTTTTAGTCCTCATTCTTCCTAATTATTGAAACGCATATGACAGAATTACTCTTGTAGGCATTGGAAAAGAATCCGTAGGGTTTAGATTGAGCCAGCCAGACCAGCCAGACAGACCACTGTAGGTGACCACTGTAGGAGGAGAGGAGGAGAGCATTTTGCACCCCATGTGACATATTTATTTGGCTCAACAATGACAAAAAAAAAAGTTATTTTGTAGGTATTCTTGTGTATTTTTAATGGTAATTCAGATCTTGTCTTTAACTGGAATATAAGAAAAATGCTTCACTGAACAAAAGAACAGTTTGTTTTTTTTAACTTTTTCACCCCAGTGTGGGTGAAACATGATCATATTTTATGGAGGAAATATTTTCTGGTTTCCCCTCCAATGTCCAACTGCTCACCTTCAACTCTTGGTTGTTTAATTTCAGAGTTTCCTGATGGAGAGATGGCTTTAGTTTACTTGTTGCTAAAGTAGCTAACTGTAGCTGTTAGCTGCTAACAGTGGGCATATGCTCCCAGTGAACATGACCACTCACCAGGACATACAATACTGAGGTCGTTTACACAGGTCTCTGACGGAAAGATAGCTTTACTTGCTGCTAAAGTAACTTAGCTAGACAGTAACTGCTGTCAGCTCTTTTAGCCATCTCTCCCAATCTGCCTGTTTTATGGGAAACACATTAGCAGAAAATACCCCCCTAGCCGTTTCATGTGAACTTTAAGGTTGCGGACCGTGTTACAGGCTAATAGCATGCAACATGCGAGACTAGAGTCAAGTCAATCCAATTTTCATTTGTATAACCCCCAATCACAAATCACAATTTGCCTCAGGGGGCTTTACAATCTGGACAGTGTGCAACAACCCCTGTCTCGTAAACCATCTAAAG
This sequence comes from Lutjanus campechanus, assembly GCA_027495735.1. Lineage (NCBI taxonomy): Eukaryota > Metazoa > Chordata > Actinopteri > Lutjaniformes > Lutjanidae > Lutjanus > Lutjanus campechanus. The sequence continues at coordinate 15,426 of JAJHUR010118337.1, forward strand.
AGTAAGGAAAAACTCCCCCCCAAAAAAACCTTTTAACAGGGAAAAAAATGGAAGAAACCTCAGGGAGAGGTGTACACAACAGAATGGCAAAGTCACAAAAAACAGAGTATTTGAAGACAGTTTGTAATACGTAGAAATGTACAGGCAAAGCATGCGAGTCCATGTCAGTGTAAAACAACATCCGGTGTCACTCGCTGGACCAGAGCCACATGATCTCCTGTCCACCATGAAGACAAAAACTCAGAAGCTGATGGTATGAAGATGTCGAAAATGCAGTTCACAATTATTTCCAGACTGTATACATACATGTAAATATGTTTATAAATAACTGCAAATAATGTTTTATTTTATTTTGTTTTCTATTTTGTGCTTTTCTATTCTGCATTTGACTGTCCGTATACATGTTCTGTCTGTGTGTAGCATGATTGGACTGCATTTGTAACCCTGTGTCTGTATAATGATAAATAAATTACCATGATACCTTATGTAAAGGTGTTAATGTCACCTTGTCTATGAGGAGTGTGCCACATAAATAGGACTGAGCTGTTATCAGCCATGTTCCTATAATATAAGCCTATAACCTCCTATTATAACTGAAAACAGAAGAAAAACAAAAATCCAAAACTTGTTAAATGTGTTTGACAATGATAACCCTGAAAAAATGGTTAATACAGCGTGGGATAAATAAACAATGGAATAATTGAATGGGATTCAGCTTTGCATATTAGCATGCACTACAGGATCTGTGAGGTGTGACTGCCCAATCGTAGTAAAACTTTCTGTAACTTCTGTAAACAATGGATCTCTCAAGGGTTTTTTTTTTTGTCCCCCAGTTTGGAAATAAAAAACAGCTGACTGAAAAAGCTTCCAAAGAAAAACAACCGTGAAAATACTGTACACATGAAAATCAATAATACAGAAAGGACAGGCATAATAATCAAATGCATTTACAAGTTCGACCAGTGTTCTCACAGTCACACCTTCTGAGCCGGAGCCTCGCAGCTGCGGTGACCTTTTAAGCCGTTTATGCCTGTGCATAGATATTGGCATTAACATCCTCCCACCTAAATGAAAAGTGCTTGCTAAGCCAACAACTGTGCTCAGTGAACTGTGCACCTCAGAGGTGAATTATATCATGCTGGATTACCCTTACCTTAATTTATCTGTGCCAGCTTTGTATCTGGAGACTCTGGCCATCAACAAGGGCAGGGAGACGGCATCCAGCCAGCGCTTCTCATACTTTGGTTCATTAGCTGAGGGCGAAGGGGGCGATGGAGCCTGCGTGGAATACATAGACAATGTGATGAGTTTCCTGCTCCCCGAGTCCTTTTGATCATTGAGGATGTGTTGTGGATACAACATTTGCACCATTTACACGGAAAAAGAATTATTTTCTTGACCCGGGTTAGTCAGCTGTACAGAGCGTAAACATCAAAATACAGTACTTTGACACTGAAAAGTCCTTTTGGGATAACACCTGCACCTTTAACCATTACTGCCTAATTAAAGTTCTGACCTCCTGCTGTACACACTCAGAAGCTCCCGCTGTCTTTTCACTGCAGGCTTCTCTCACCTGAATTGCTTTGATTTCCCATTTAATGCGTTAAAAACAGAAACACAACGAATTTCTCTCTGTGTACCTAATTATCAAATATAATGTAATCAAGCATTTAAAAAAAAAAATCTTTTATTGACCGTTCTTTGCTCCGTGTTGACCAAGACTGGAACCTTTCCTGTAGCCTACTCAAATGCAATGTGCTAGGCTCATATACGTTGGAAAGAAAACCAAATTTTGAAGATGGTTAAAAGGTGTTTTAAATTAGCAAATGTTCGCAAATGCTAGCTAACGAACAAGCTAATGATTTATGCAGATTAGCAGGCTAGTTCGCGGCATTTTGCTAAAATTACCAATCAGATGTAACTGGCTAATAACTGATGCCAATTTGTAAGCTAGTAAGTGTTTTGCTAACGTTAGCTAGCTCAAGATGTGATTATGTCGTTTTGACAAATCCTCCAGCAACTCTTTTTAAACAACCTCAAAATGTGTTTTTCTTTTAAACACAGACGGGTCTAGCACATAACAAGTACAGGAAACAAGAGATGAGAAAAGCTGACTGAGGTTCCAGTCTTGTTCAACTGTTACTGCATCATTAAAATTTAGGATGACATTGATCTTTTCAGATGCCATGTTTCTAGAAATTAGGTACGGCCACAAATGTTGGAATCTGAGTTTTTTACTGCTGTCATTTATTGTAACTGTCTATTTATACTGTTATATTGTTTGGGATATTGTTGTGTGTTTCAATAACCCATTGATAATTTTGTCCCTTTTCTGCACATGGGGGAATGTGATTGGTTGTGGACAGGACAAATACCGTTTGCCTGATGAAGATCAAGCACCGAAACGTCGCAAATAAATGATATATTGCAAGTTAGTCATAGTACGGGAGTCATTTTTCCAATTGAACTACAGAGCAAAAAGGGGAGGGACTTACAGTAGGAAGGGTCAGTTGTGCAGAGGGCTGAATCGACTACTAAAAATCAGAGATGCAAATTCTTTGCATCTAAGTTGCTGTGTTTCATCTGGACTATTGTTATTACTGTCATACAAAGCACTTAGGCTGTGGACATGGCATAAGGAAGACATGACTTGATGGTTTGGACTGCAAAATGAGAGAAAATAGCGAAGGCCCAAAAAAAGACCGGTCAGAGAAAACAACAGAAAGTGTGGGTTCATTGAACTAGCCGACCACAATATCATGATGTCAGTGCTTGAGCATCTCAGAGAGCTCAGAGTGCATCCAGCCTATGCATCCAGTCCACGGAGCAGACCAGACACAAGGTAGTGGTAATGTTAGCGTTTAATGTAAATAAATATGCCTGCTAGTTGAGATGAAGACTAGTAAAGAATTCCGTTAATTCTGCTACATGTAACAGCTAATTTAGAACCCTACATTTTGCTCATGAAAATAACCACAGAAAATAAAATGTTATAAAAATTTGTGACAGTCTGAGCATCATGATAATCACACATTTCCCTCACAGTGATGAATAAAATACCAGAAGAAAGCAAAATATCCAGTCGTATAAGTTGCAATTGGAGCCTATAGTGCATACAGCAGGTATATCCAGGGGATTGGGGAGGTTTTGATAATATTATTGTATGGAATTTAAGCAATAAAAAGAAAAGCAATTAGTTGTTCATTATATGAAACTTGTCTTGTTTTCTCTTTTGTATACTTATTCTTCCTCTTTAATAAAGCAGAATTATTTATTCAATGAAATACTCAGCAGAATACCAAAGTAATCAAAAGCTCCAGCCTTAATGGTGCACTAAGGCCGGTTCCCTTTCTATATTTTCTTGTTGTTTTGCATAACAAAGTCCATCATTTGTTATTGAGGCAGACAGCAGAGCAGTGACAGCGAGACTATATATTTTCTACAGAGTGTTCTTCAGATATGCGTCAGCTCCGCATTAATTTCCTTCAATTTCCTCATGTCAGTGAGTGGCTTCAATGCAGAAACCGATCTCTGGCTACAATTAAGATGTTAACTCATACATCATATTTTTTTGTACCGACACAAAAATAAATCACCAACAGTTCTGAGAAACTCTCTACCCAGAATTTTACAAGATGCCCTCTGCACACTTTGATGTTGCTGTTACAAGTGCAATAACTGTATTTTAAGCTGTACAGACAGATTCACAAGTAAAAAAAATAGGCTATATTTCCACGCTTCACACACACACACAAGTGGGTCCAGAGAAAATGGACCCACAGTGGATAAAAACAGAAAATGCCTCTTGACATTCATTAATGACAGAATGAAACTAGTTTTGATACAATCTCAGCTGCAAGTGTTGTGGTGTTATGAAGTCATGTTAGGGAAAAACACACTTGCTGTTTAAATTGATGGATTACATTCATCTTGGCAGCAGTTTGTCTCTGTGAGCTCTTTTTAATGGATTTTTGAAAACAGTGAGCCTGCAGTATGAGCTTCTGACTGTGGCAAACACACGGGTGCATTTAGGCTTTTCATAGGCAGTAATGAGCATGAGAAAAAAGCTAAAATTGCGGCTTAAAGATGCCTGGCTTAAAGCAATAATAAAGGTGTTAATGTGGCATGGAAATAGCTTTGTTTTTGAAAGCTGCGCAGGTACTTCCTTATGGTGGAAATACATACAGTATGGCGCCAAAGAGGACTTCATATTACTTTAGAATGCACTTTACAGTAATTCACTATGAGTATAATGGTCACCACTTCTTCCCCCACATCAGCAGTCTACTGCTCAGAATAGATAGCAGTGGTGTCTGCCGTGCCACTCTGTACTCTGCCTCACATTCAAGCTCTCTGTGCTTAAGTTTTCTTTTGATAACAGCTTGAAGGCTTTATATTCCTGAAATAAAACTGATAAAATGATGAATGATTGCTGCATAACAGTGAGGACATCCTGTTCAAAGAATAAAGTCAAGGGAAATGTATTCGTACAGCTCATTTCAACGACAAGGAAAATTCAAAGAGTTTTACTTAAAACATAAAAGGCATTAAAATGAGATGTAAAATAAACACAAGGCAATATAAATAGACATAAAAAGGATTTTGGAGTAAAATAGAACATTAAAATAGGCTTAAACAGAACGAAACAACAGAATAAAAAATGATAGCGCAGCTACAGTGTGGTGTATCTATGAATAGGCAGTCACAAATTTAACCTAAATAAAATGCAGTGGCAACAGAAAAGTCTTTCATTTAACAGAACCAAGGAGTTTCTTGAAGTTTGTTCTGGATATGTGCTGCATAAAAACTGCCGTGCCTGAAGAAGTAATTACTGTAGGTGCTTTACTAAAGTAAAAGTAGCTGTACAGTAGGATAAAAAAAAAATCAGTTTCAAGTAAATGTCCTACATTCAAAATAGTAATTAAAGGAGTGGTCAAGATTTTTGGAGTAGGGTCGTGAAGCTAAGCTATGTACTGGTGTCGACAGGGCCAGCTGCAAAACATATATTAGCTACCTAAAAATAAGGCCCACGTTAAAATATATAAATTTATGTTTAAGTGTGTGCTATATTTACAATATTTTCAGTGCTTATCTTGCAGTCCTCGCATTAGAACTGTGGGAAACCACCGTTGTAAGCCAAATATTGTTCTCCCCAAAGTCACAAAATGCATTTTACCTCCCAGAACACAGGAGTTGCTGGTCTACTGCTGCTTCGATTTGTTACCACAGTGGTTCCCAGGAGAGAAATATAGAGTGAAGCAAAGTTAAACTGAATCCTTTTTTTTTTTAAAATCAGTTGCTTCCCCAATTACTGTTAATGACTGATAATAATTGTGGGGTGTGGAGGGGTGGGAACTTTTATCAGCTTCTGAAGTGGGGGGGGATATGCCAGAAAAAGTTTGGGAACCACTGTGTTACCGTCTGTCTGCGCTGAAATGCCAAATCTGTAGATTCAGAGTCTTCAACAGGAGCCAGTTTTTTTTCTCCATTAAAATATGCCTTAAAATACACATTAACATGAGTTCAACATATTATTAGCAAAGATAAATCTGACTATTTGTAATAATTTCATTTACACAATGTTGACAAAATCGCAGACACAAGTGCAGAGAGTGAGGCTAACGTACCTAACATTAGCCATGCTACACTTACTGCTGACTAAGCAGCTACAGGTAAACACAAATGAGTTAAACACAACACAAAAAAGATAGTATATGTATCTATCAGCTAAGACATCTATGGCCTGAAAAACATAACAGAACCCTGCTTTAGATGAAACATCATGTGCGGCTGCTCTAACCTGTTAAAGTATGTGCTGAAATGAAAATCAAAAGGATTTCAAGATCAACATGCACTGCTCAGGTAGGCAGTGTGGCCCGGGCGTTACATAAAAGATAGATTTGTGTGTCATCAGCATTTCTTTTTTTTTTTCCAGGTTCAGGGAAAAGTTGTTTTACAAAGCTCTAAGCTGAAGTGAACATTCTTAACCATCTTATTATTTTCATCTCCCCCCTCTTTGCCTGACCAATATATGTAAAGCTTTGAACAATGTTAATTTATGTTGAATTTCTTTAAGTTGTGATTGACTGTACACACTAACAAAAGCGGCCCAAGCATTGGTCCCTGTGGAATGCCATGTTTAACCTCAAGGCAGGAAGACAAAACTTTTGTTCTGTTACCCAGATATGAACGTAACTCGGAAAACATGAGCGCTTCAAGACTGATGAGGTTTTCAAGACATTCTGGGATGGTGTCAGGGTCCACAGTGTCAAAGGCAACACTCAAATATAGTAATAGCCGGACAGACATAGGATCTACGGCACTTAGCTAATAAGTCGTTTGCTACCGAGGTAAGTCCAATTTCAAGTGTTTGGATCTGAACCGAGACCGACATCCCTTGAGAAGACTGTAGATATATGGGCTGTGAACTGGCTAGCAACAACCTTTTCCAACAGTTTTGACATGAAGGCAACTTTATGAACAACAACACTAGAACTGAGAGATTTATTGATGATGCAGAGGAGGTAGCTTCCTGGCAGATTGAAGTGCTCTTTTGTGAAGTTGCCTAGAATGGAGTCCAACCATCGTGCTTGGTTTATAACTAGTAAAAATTTTAGAAAACATGTAAGGATTTATACTCAAGCAACAATTAATTCCATTTCTATTATGATTGGTATCAGGTCAGGATTGTTGGTTAACAGCACAAGACCGTAACATGTTTCAGATGCCTCTCAAATGGTTCAAGATTTAAAGGTTTAATGAAGCTCGCTCCGAGAGTGGTGGCAGTGTATCAAAAAAGCATTCATTCTAAAGGTCCTGCAGCACAATGTGTTGACAAAAGCTTTGATAGCTGGAAGAGCGCCACATTTAAATGCAAATCACACTGCACTTAATGAAGAACAGATGCATTACACATTATCTAATGAGTTACAAGCTTAGGGATCAAATGAGTGAAGCTTTAGCAACATCAAACAGTGAATCATTCCTGCAGCTAAAGATTATCTGTCAGCACAAAATCCCAAAACTCCTCCAAACAACCGCAAACAATCTGATGTAACTCCTGTATCATTATGCACACAGCACAGGTAGGTGTGTGTTCATCACAAAAGAACCAAATCACCTGCCTTCCCCTGAGTTCAAAATGACTGAACATATTAGCTGAGTATTAAAATAGCCTCTGGGTGGAGTGTAGTCGAGAGCGAACAGCAGAGAAAAACTGCCTACCTTTGCAAAGTAAGTCGCACATCACTGCTAAACTACAACGTGTCGCACGCAGACCCCCTATCAGCTCCTCACCAGTAATTACTACACTTCTAAAGAAATGATCATCCTTTGCTCCACTTATGTCAGCCCAGAACAAAATGTTTTAGTTAACTCTTAAGTGGAGCTCAGCAGAGAGGTGGTGAGGTGGCAGGAAATAGAAAACTATCAGGCTGTCAGAGGGGATTACACTGACAAAGCACCTGCCTCTGCTGAGGAGCTGCAAAACAGAAGCTAAAGCCACAGTGTTGTTCTCCTCATCAGTCTAACACTCATTCATGGATACTGATACTTCAGAGGTGACATGAACCGAGCATAATTATTTCAAAGCATGTAAATGAATCAGTGAGGTAAACGGTCCGGGGTGCAAAGAAAAGGAAATCATTTCAATGTCAAGAGAGCCTCGTGCAGACAAAGCTTAGTGAATTATAATCACCTCCACTGGAGGAAGGTGCTTAAAGTTGTGTGAGTGCTTGGAGAGGGAAATCTCAAGGGAATAAAAAAAACAGAGTGTACATGTGTGACAACCAAAACATGTTGTGGTCAGCAAGGTACAGTCACAGTGGAAATCTGAAGATTTAACGAGTCTGAGCGTCTTTGGTGATGCTAGCATCTCTGTGAGACTGTCCTTACAGTTCCCATGAAACGGCTAGCAGAGTGCGTACTGGCTTTGTCTTACCTGTAATACAGCCTGCCAAAGAGGGACTTGTAGCAGACATTAATTGGCATTTACAGTAGCCAATAGCGCTGCGCATTACGCCTCCCCGCTGCCATACAGCTAAATTGGTCATTGATGAAACACCAGGAGGGAGAGTGGTCCTATTACTCTTCCCTGATCGAGAGCTCCCACTGAACACAGACAGACCGGGATAAAAACGTCCAACAAAGGCTAGTCTGACAACATGAAATAGAATTCAGTATTGAAGTGGTTTTCTTCCTGGGTTTGGCCTCGGTTTGAGTCATAGCTAACAGCAGTTTGCGGTTAGCCAAGTTACTTTAGCAACAAATAAAGCTATCTTTCCACCAGGAAACTCCACAAACAACCTACGTACTTTATTCCCTGTTGGTTTCAGAGGCTGTGTTCGTCCTGGTGACCGTTTGTGTTTACTGGGAGGCTGCTGATCCCAGCACTGTTGCCCACGAATGGCAGCTAACAGTTGCAACAAGTAAGCTAAAACCATCTGTCCATCAGGAAACTCTGTATACTCCAGCAGTCAGAGGACATCAGAGGGGAAACAAGAAAACATGTTTTTTTTTGTTTTTTTTATAAATTATGATCCACTTTCATTCTAATCAGTGAATAAAGTTATAAAGTTGTGGTTTTGTACAGTGAAGGCCCATTCCCCAGAGACACTGCAGTCCACTCAGATAAACAGATTTATTCTCCTTCCATGCACCGCTGCGTCATAAGCGAGAAAGCATTTCATGGACGCAAATTGAGTGTACGCCCCCGACTGCAAGATGAGTCATCAACTGTTTCTAAAAGTTTTCATGACAAAGGCAAACTCTGAAATATCATTAAAAATAGAAAAATATCTAGAAAACGACTTTTTTTTTGTCATTGTTGAGCCAGATACTGATGAGGTGTAGCGCAATACAATTTTGATTTCATGAGAACTTCGAGCACAGCAATCCTTTGAGGTAAAGGCTCACAAGGGCACACTAACATTAATTAACAGTAATTCCTCACTATCAAGCCGTCTCAATAAGTCTCTCAAGACTATCCAGCGTGCTGACAAGACCAAGGCAAAGAGATCATATTTCTCCTGTATTAGCTTCTCTGCACTGGCTCCCTGTAAAATTCAGAACAGAAATCATTCTCCTCACCTACAAAGGCCTTAATGGTCAGACACCACATCTTAAAGAGCTCATACCCTATCACCCCACTAGAACACGATGCTCTCAGAATGCAGGGTTACTTGTCGTTCCTACAGGAGAATGGGAGCCAGAGCCTTCAGTGATCAAACTCCTCTCCTGTGGAATCAGCTCCCAGTTTGAGTTCAGAAAGCAGACACCCTCTCCACATAAGACTTTCCTCTTTGATAAAGCTTATAGCTAGGGCCGGCTCAGGCGAACCCACACATCCCTCCAGCCCTCGGTTAAATCTTGACGAGGTGTCACTACAGTCTACCATCATCTTCAGGTGGGAATGCAAAGCCAACAAGAGGCCCTTGAAAGAGACGGCAATGAAAGACTGTGCGGTCTGTGCGTTTGTACTAGGGCTGAATGATGTACAAAAAAAATAAAAGAGATCATATTGTGATTATTTCAACATATACTGCAATAGCAGTAACACTCAAGATTTAAGTGTAAATGGCTGTATTTCATTTTCACTGGTGAAAAAAACACACTGTAGAAATGATCATGATGTGGTTTGTGCCAAACAAGCATGTTCCCTCACGTCCGGAAAAAATGATTTGTAGGCCGGGAGAAATCAGGTTGAAGAAAGGATCAACTTCAGATGAGAAATAGTTTTTACAAGTGTGAAATGAAGTGATCCTGTTAATACAATATTTCACTCACTATTCAATTTGAAAGAAATGCTGTGATATTATATTTCACTTTATTTACAGGATTTGATTTGTAAGTATAATATCATAAATATTCCAAGGCACATTCAATCGTCTTGTTTGTAAACACTATGTAAATTCAAATGGATCCTAATGTCACTGAATGTTCTGAAATGTCAATGAATTACCTGATTTATTTTTGTCATTAAAGCAAACATTTCTTGAACTTTATTCAGATGCTGAGTAATAATATGTTCAACAAATAAATAAAGAAAGAAAAATGCCATGAAACCATCCGGCAGTTGCATATATCAAAATAAACTAAAATGCCATCTGGGTGGCTTCCATGCTCTGGAGTCCATAAATATTTATGCAGATTTTCATGTAAAATCAGACCAATACTTATTTCAGTCCAGCCAAGACTCACCAAACGGCGCCAATGTCTTAAAGTATTTCATGTGAGAACTCCTTTTTTACTTTGACATGCAACTTCCTGCCATTCAGACTATCACACAACACAGTATAAAGAGCAAAAAAAAAAAGAAAAAAAGAGATTTCAACCAGGACACCGCAGCTCGTGTCCCATGTAAAACCACCACACATCAACACTGACGTCAACGTTTGTAAGTTAACTTATGTAACATACTTCTCACGAGTCACATATGTAACTTAAGTTGACTTATGCAACTAAGGGCACGTTCACATACAAAGGTCCTGTTCCTGAATTGAACCAATGCGTTTCAACTGTTTAACTTTCAAACTGGTTCGGTTCATGTTCACAAAAGCAAGAGTGAAATGGTTCAGAACTTGTGAACCCATCACTGACCCATACATGACGCACTTATCTTTATTCAAGCTGCTCCTCTATGACTGGTTCGAATGATGTGCACACAAGAAACAAATGCTCCAAAGTTCACTTGTTAGCGGTCTGGGCCAATTCCTGTGGAGCAGACCAGAGAGCATTTGTTGGGTCTGCACCAGAGTCTGAGTCTGGCCTTCACGCTAACCCACATTATCCGCAACATGGGACTAAATGTTCCAGGGTTTGGTGTGAACATGCCCTTTAATTAACTTCCATACACAACTCAAGGCGGAAAAGAGGGCGTTTGTTTGGTTCGTACCAAAGTTTGACACTGCCATCCCAGAATAATGTATGCACAGAGCATTAGTATTAATATCAATGGCTCAAGCTGATCATACTGGGTAGAAACACAAAAAAAGTTTGACAGAAGGCAACAGAAAAGTTATGAGAGAAGGATTGTGCGGGTTGTTTATCTAGTGCAGGTAATTACTAGGTGACACATGTAAGAAAGAACAAATTACAGAGTATTATTGAGCTACAAATTGGAACATTACCCCATTATTATATGAGGTGAAAGTAATGGAGGTGTTCAATGCTGACATGCAGCAAGGTAGGAGTTCTTCTGTGATGAGCTATGGCAATTTATTTTTTGTTGTATCAACTGTCTCTCAACTTTCATCCCTTATTTTGACTTCCTACATTTCCAGAATGAGTTTCAACACTCCCCAGTGAATTCAGCGAGCATCCAGCAGTTTAATGTACAGGTACAGGGAGCGATATGAACCTCGGAAAAGCAATGTCTTTCCTGTCAAGAAAATGGGAGCATCATGCACCTCACCCCACTGTGGCCCTTGTGGCTGCGCTGCATCAGGTTTATTGGGTCTGCTGTCAGTGGAGAAATTGCTGTCCGTTACTCTCTCTCCACCGTTCCTCCCCATGTGACTGTAGCGCATTAATGAAAAAAAGGTGAGTTCAGAAAGAAGCCCTCCCTCGGCTTTGAGGTAAGCATTTACTGCTAATGGTTCAGAAATGATCCTTTTTAACTGAAATGTGCTGAAAATATCCAATTTGTGGTAACATTTGGCCTTTTGAAACAACAAAACAGACTCAGGAGTGCGAGGAGCACTGCTCATACTGTAGCTCTTTATCACCGCTAAAATATCTCAGGGTGTTTTGCTCCTCCGTTAAGTGGCTGTTGTGCACATCAAGGTTACATTGGTTTAAAAAAAAAAAAAATCCCCAAACACGTTCTTGGGCCTGGCAGGTATCATGCAACATTAATGTTAGATGAAAAGATGTGGTACACAGGAGGTCTAACATTCAAAAGGAACATTTCAGCTTCATCTGCTGAGGATACCTCATGACATTTCTCTTTTTTAGCTTGTGAGTATGTGAACAGTTTGGTTTTTAATTACAGTCGTGTCCTCTCAGCCTGCCATAGTACCGAGCTGTTCAAATACACTGCTCAAAAAAATTAGAGGAACACTTTTTAATCAGAGTATAGCAACCTATCAGTCAAACTTCAGATATTGATCTGGTCAGTTAAGTAGCAGAGGGGGTTGTTAATCAGTTTGAGCTGCTTTGTTGTTGAAATAAACAACAGGTGCACTAGAGGGGCAACAATGAGACTGCCCCCAAAACAGGAATGGTTTTCCAGGTTGAGGCCACTGATATTTTTTTCCCTCCTCATCTCTTCTGGCTGTTTTTTTACTGACTGACTTTTTACTGCTGTAGTTTTTCATTTGGCTTGGATAAACGTCTCTATTGATAGCATGGTGCAGTACCTGGACCCTACAGAGGTTGCACAAGTAGTCCAACTCCTCCAGGATGGCACATCAATACGTGCCGTTGCAAGAAGGTTTGCTGTGTCTCCCAGCACAGTCTCAAGAGCATGGAGGAGATTCCAGGAGACAGGTAGTTACTCCAGGAAAGCTGGACAGGGCCGTAGAAGGTCCTTAAACCCTCAGCAGGATCGGAATCTGCTCCTTTGTGCAAGGAGGCACAGGATGAGCACTGCCAGACCCCTTCAAAGTGACCTCCGGCAGGTCACTGGTGTGAATGTTTCTGACCAAACAATCAGAAACAGACTCCACGAGGGTGACTTGAGGGCCCGACGTCCTGCAGTCGGCCCTGTGCTCACTGCCCAGCACCGTAGAGCTCAATTGGCATTTGCCATAGACCACCAGAATCTGCAAGTGCGCCACTGGTGCCCTGTGCTCTTCACCGATGAGCAGGTTCAACCTGAACCTACATGCGACAGACGTGAAAGAGTCTGGAGATGCCATGGAGAATGTTATGCTGCCTGCAACATCATTCAGCATGACCGGTTTGGTGGTGGGTCAGTGATGGTCTGGGGAAGCATATCCCTGGAAGGACGCACAGACCTCTACAGGTTAGACAATGGCACCCTGACTGCTATTAGGTATCGGGATGAAAACCTTGGACCCATTGTCAGAACCTACGCTGATGCAGTGGGACCTGGGTTCCTCCTGGTGCACGACAATGCCCAACCTCATGTGGCTAGAGTATGCAGGCAGTTCCTGGAGGATGAAGGAACTGATACCATTGACTGGCCCCCACGTTCACCTGACCTAAACCCAATAGAACACCTCTGGGACATTATGTTTCGGTCCATCCGGCGCCGCCAGGTTGCTCCTCAGACTGTCCAGGAGCTCAGTGATGCCCTGGTCCAGATCTGGGAGGAGATCCCCCCAGGACACCATCCGTCATCTCATTAGGACCATGCCCCGACGTTGTCAGGCATGCACATGGGGGCCACACAAACTATTGAGTATCATTTTGAGTTGCTACAATGACATTTTGGCAAAATGGACCAGTCTGCTGCATAATTTTTTCACTTTCATTTTTGGGGTGTCTTTGATTTCACCCCTCTATAGGGTGATCATTTTCATTTCCATTAAATTATGTGGCATCTTTTTGTTACTAATACACCACCTACTCACGATCAGGAAAGATATCCCAGATTATTTTTCCCCCATTTAGATCTGATGTGTTTTTGAAGTGTTCCTCTAATTTTTTCGAGCAGTGTAGATTTCAGCAGATGAAGATACAAACAGAGACATACAAGAGAAACTTCAGGCCACAGATATCCAATTAGAAGGTGCAAAAGTACTGAGAGCTGAACACACAGGCATTTAAAAACATCTTACAGTGGCCTCAGGTGGTAGAGCGTTTGCCTCATGTACCAAGGCTGAGTCCTCTGCAGCCGCAATGGGTTCGACTCCTGCCTGTGGCCCTTTGCTGCATGTCATTCCCCAACTCTTTCTCCCTCTTTCCTGACATCTCTTCAGCTGTCCAGTCAATTAAAGGTAAAAAAAACCATTCTCCTCTCTGCCCTCCTGCACAGACAGGATCTGAGCCTCGCAACACACGCTTGTTTGAGGGGGCCAAACTTGGCGAGGTGTCACTGCAACTCGCTTGGAGGCTGGTAGAACTCACTTTGGCCCCACTCCAGAGATGGTCCATCTCGGGTGTTACTCAGCACAGCTTGGTGCATTATAAGAGGTAATAAAAATGCAAATCAGTACTGAAAGATTTGATTTGGTGTGGCCAATGGAAAAAGTGACTCCTTACACATTACACGCAGTCTTTTGGTCAATTGCTTAAAGATCTGGGAAAGAAACAATAAATGTTTCTTTACAAAATCCCAGAACACCACAGAAATATGTTATTAACCACCTTTGAAAGATTCAAAAAGTCGTGAAGTGCGTAAAATTAGGTCTCAAAATCATGTTAAAATGAGCAGTTTTCTCAGCTCTGAAGTATTGGGGACATGTCCGCTCTGCTGTCTCAACCTTAAAATGGACTGAAACATGGACTCTCCATCTAGCAGCTTTATTGAAAATGTCCAGATATGTTTGAGCCACCAGAGTAAGAGGACGGTGACAGGATGTTTTTTTTTCTTCTGTGTCGGGCTGTTGGAGCAGTGGGGTGAGGGCAGGGGGGAGGCGATGTCTCATATAGTGTTGGGGGACCATGGCTCCAGCGCGACACCGAGCCATGTTTCAGGTCCACCCAAAAAATCCTGAACACAGAAATCGTGACCAACAGTTTAACAGTCTAACTCCAGAATTCAGAACTACACAGTCACACTACGCAGTCTTTTCACATTTTCAGCAACTATGTTCTAACATGTATAATGTGTTTAGAAGAAAACCTTCTTCAAATTCCTTTATACAGACTTCATAAATATTCATCAGTCCAGCTTTAAATGTCTCCTCACTCATAAAAAAAAAAGCAGCTCAAGCCTTTTCTGAGCAAAATCTTAGATGAGAAAATTTTAATTAGAGCTGAAGGATATGTAAAAGAAAAATCATATTTTGATTTGATTGAAAATGTTAATTTTTGCATTTCATTTTCACTGAAAAAATACATATAAAAATGATGATAATGTGACTTTTGCTGGGGCCTGAACCAAAGAAACATGTTCCCTTCCCTTCTATCTCATGAATATGATTTGTAGGCCAGCAACACAATGCCTCATTTATAATGGTATGTTGTGACACATTTTACTTTCACAGATCCAGCTATTTGTATATTTGCCATATTGCTATTTTGATGATATTTCAATTAACTGCTCAGCCCTAACTATAACCTTTGCTCAAATTGAGAGTCAACAGCAGAAATTAGACACACCCAGTTCATCTCTTTTACTGAACAGAATCCTGCAGATGTTGTGCAGTACATCTGAGGTCATTTACTATTCCAACCCTCGCTCAACCTCAGGCTTAATGACCCTCTCCATTACAGACTTTCATACGATGCAGAATCGCTTAATGGCATGCAATGTCTTTTTTTTTTTTCTTTTGGGGAAAAAATAAAGTTATGGGTTGCCCTACTTTCCTGCAAATCTCTATCTGGAGGCTTTCTATCATTATACTCTGAACATTAAAGTGCATTCGCCACTTATACCACACTACTGGAAAGAAAAAAGAAAAGAAAAAAAACGCAACAAGCAATTACTCTAAGAACAAAAACAACCACTCACATAATAGTCCTTATTTGTGAGGCAAGAAGAATCTCACTTGACAAGAGGAAAAACTAACTGGAGGCCAGCTCATCCTATTTTGTGTTTTTCACTGCTTAAATGTAATTTCTGGGATGAGGAAACGGCCTAGCAAATTGTGTTTGTCACCCACATAGTTTTCTAGAGACTAGAGAATTAAAATGTAAAGATCCCTGCTGGAGCTAGCTGACCTATTATGTCACACTGACTCATACCGTATTTGTTTTTGCATAGGTAGGCATGTGTCAGGGCCTTTGTTTTTTTCTCCTCAGATAAACCAAGTGCACATACTGGGAACTGAAAGAACTGCAGAGCATGCAAAGGCACGGTGCACGGGGATGTTTTGGCTTCTCCAGCTCCTGCGAGGGAATTTAATGGAAACACTTTAAATCTAGATTATCTATGAAAGGTTAAAGTGGCCACCTGCTGTCCCTCACGCTTTCTCTGAATAATTCATGTGAAACGACAAGCAGGAGATGCAGTCTTTACGGCTAATCTTTCATTATAGATTACCATATTAATATGCAATTTTCTCAACCCATACCATTAAAACGGTGATATATTGGCTTTGGGGAAGAAAATTAAACATTTACATTTTTTTTCCCCACTCCTACACATTCACAGTAAAGTTTGGCCAGAGGCGCTCAACAGCAATGTCAGGCTCAATTTGCTTGATATTTCTGCAGCATGGCAACACAGTTGTACCTATATACTAATAGATATTTATTTGGCCATTATGAGTGTAAACTGAGCCATTTTTCTAGGATGGGAACAGCAGTACAGTAGAGGTTGGCAGTAAAGCCTGACTGATGGATTTTTGGGGCTGATACCGATATTGGGGAGTGAAAAAAAAATCTAATATCAATACATCAGCCAGTATTCTCAATTAACATATATATAAAATCAAAAATGACATTAGCATTCTGAAACTTAGGAAAAAGATTAAATATGCATTAGAGAAGATAGTAATTACTCCATGATTGATTAATTAAAAAACTTGATAGTTCAAGTAAAATTTAATCAATCTACTATCAAATAGAGATCTGAAATATAACAGATTTTATTTTTATTAGCACGCTCTCCATGTTATCTGATATTCAAATATATGTGTTCAATATATAGGCCTTTATGTCTGTTTCATAGGCTCTCAGAGAATATGATATGAAAATAAAACTGATTGATAGGAAAGAGCACAATTGGTATTGTTTGGTATAAGTAAACTTTCTGTTTTTCTAAATACGGATTAATCGATTATTTGCTTTGCAGAGTGTAGAGCGCTTGCCGACAGACAGCTGCTGAGATCTGGAGAGTTTTGGGGGAGAGAGCCAGTGGGGGCAGAGCAGAGCTTTTTGACAAATAAACACAGCAAGCGTCGTATAGGATCCTGTTCTGATCCAATGTTATTTACTTTGTGTACTTTGTGAAGAGGCCGCGCAAGGTGGGAATTAGCTTCAATTTCCATGCCAGCACACCAACAATGCCCCTCAACAAGTACTGAACTTTGGAAAATTCTAATACCGGACCGTTATAAAATACAGAAATTTCAGTTTACTGTGGAACACTAACTGCCGCCCTGTGGTACACTAACTATTGTATTTATGTTTATATACTTTGGGTTTATATACTGCTGAGATGCCTAATCCAGTTCTCGTCCAACTCTGAGAATGAATCACATTATGTTAACTAACTAACATACATTTTGGGGCAGGCTATTCCTCCCTAAACAAATGTAGGCCTGTACCTCATTTCCATTCCTATTTGGAGGCAATAAACAATATTTTTTCTTTCATAATATGCTTCCTTACTTCACCAAGAAAGTAAAAACAGAGAGAGTCATGTTTTGAGAGGAGTATGGCTTATTATTTTTGTGATAGTGCGACACCCTCAAAAGCAAAAAACACTTCTATATCATATCACCCACCCCTACAATGTAGAGCATTTACCATGTGTTTTAAGAGGCTAGTGCTGCATTCATCCTGTTGATGCAGGGGATGGGCGGACTGTATCACGTTGTGCTTTGGTAAGATTGATCGGTAAACTCCCTCTGTGGAATCAGCTGCTGCTACAGTGAAACTACTCCCACCTATCATCCCAGCAGTATACTCTGTAATCTCAGCCATCACCACTCTAACATCGAGCACGCTCAAGGAGTCAGTAATAGCACTGCAGGATAACGTGGGACAAAATGAAATATTTTGACTGTTTGTTCTTTAGTTTTGACCCTGCGAGAGCCGAGCCATTGATTGAGCTGTTGTGCGGTTTTACAGAAGATCAAATAGGCATTTGTGTTGATGCATTGCTACTATGTGCAGAGATCAAACATCGTTCATGTGGCTGGAGAAATTAGATGACAATTAATAAATGCAGTGGAATTACCCATATTGAACATTTATTTTCTGAAAACAGGGCCAGTTAGTAATTTTTTACATCAATATGCCATGAGGTGGCAGATGTATGAAAATTCACATAGAAAAAAAGAATTAATCAATGCAAAGAACCCTGTTTCACTGCATTACATCAGATAAAACTCGTCAGGACCAATTACAAACACGTGAATGATCACCCAGTCATTTACAAAAGACTTTTTATGAAGGAATACATTAACAAACTTTACTGATTTGCTTCTCCTGTTTCCATGCATGAGTCACAGAAGGGCAGTTTACAGCATCCACAAAACCTGCTGCAGGCGCAGGGCCAGAGGGGTGGCTAGAGGTGTCAGGCCCCCCTGGAACATGATCAATCTCTGGTACTTCTAACAGAGTCAAAACGTGACGGGTAGTTTACTTGTTTCTATCAGGGATGTGTTACTGAATGGGTCTAATGAGTGAAGGCCCTGGACCCCTGGTAACTTTATATTTTGTGTTGAAAAGACAATCAAACAACAGCAAAAAGACACAAAATAATCAAAGACATACAAAAAACAATCACAAAGAGACAAAAAAAAGACCACAAAATGACAACAAAATGACATCACAACGAACACAAAGACATAAATCAACAAAGAGATGCGAAATGGCCACAGAGAGACACAAAACAATGACAGAGAGGTGCAAATCAACCACAAAGAAGCAAAAAATTATCACAAAAAGCCACAAAACTATGAGAAAGAGATGCAAAACAACCACAAAGAGACATAGAACCACTGCAAAACGACACAAACTTACCACAAAAAGACACCAAATGACCACAAAGAGATGTAACAGTTAGACTCAAATAGAGACTCAAAAATAACCACTAAGAGAAGTACAATGACCACAGAGATACAAAATATGACAATAATGCTTGAAGTCATGTTTTACTTATTACCATTACACATTGTTATTAGTGGTTATCAAATAACAACAAAAAGTGAAGTTAATTGTTACGTTAGGGCTGCAATATCTATAAAATGACAGAAATAGTGAAAAATGTCCATCCCAGTTTTTCAGTCCAAGGTGATGTCTTTAAATGTCTCGTTTTGTTCGTTTAAAATCCCCAAAATATTCAGTTTACCATTATAATAAACAAAGAAAAGTGGGAAATCTCAATATTTGGGAGGCTCTGCCATTTTTGTAAATTACAACTCATAAATTGATGATTATGATTTAATTATTTTGTACCACTTGCCCGGTCAGGCGAGTTGCCAGATTTACTTGCCAGACATGGCATTTTACTTGCTCAGGGCAAGCAGGCAAGCCTCACTGTTGAGCTCTGAAATGACCACAAAGAGACACAAAACACAACCACAAAGAGACACAAAAGACCACAAAGATGACATGATTTTACATGTCTGTGTCCCAGGGCCCATTGCCTCAACATCTGTCCATGGCTGACATTTATTGATACTATTTCATATTAGAAATACACAATGTTTCTAAACTCACACCCTATTTTCTGCATCTCCTGCCACAGATTAAAGTATGTAAATAAATGCAATATTCTGCAGTGTCATTATTTAAATAAGTCATTGCAAATAAATTCACAAAGAAAAAATCCACCAAATCAATGCAAAAAAAAAAAAAAAAACCCTGTTGCATTGCATTACATCAGATTAAACTCTTCAGGATAACTGACAAACAGCTGAATTATCACCCGGCCGTTTAAAAAAAAGACCTTATATGAAAAGAGTACATCAACAAACCTCACTGATTTTCAGTCACAGGACTTTTCTACAAAAGAGGATTTATAACATCCACAAAACCTGCCAATATTCTCTGCAGCAGCGTTGCTAACACCCTGGTTTACTTCTATCACCCTCTGACCTATTTTGACATCAGTGGAGGCTGGAAGAACAACAGTTTGGCTCCGATAAGTTTAATTTTCCAGCCTCTGCCGGGGGTGGTGGTGGTGGTGGGGGGGGGGCTCCACAGCAGCAGTCGGCTATCAGGGTTGAGACCCACATTCTGGACAGCCAAACACCGTCCTAGCATATATGCGTAGAGGACATTATGGATTACTTCACATTTAATAACACGTCAAAGTCAAACCGGATTTGTGTTTGCCACATCCCACAAAGAGAGGCAGAGGCTCAGGCTGCAGCTGATAGTGCTGCTGCTGCTGCCCAGCCAGTGGTTGGCCCTGCTGAGGTAGCCCAAAAGATAAAAGCAGAGAGTCTCTATAGAAAATAAATAGAGTTGATTGCGAGTGTTTTTTGCCCCTGCTGCCCTCCAATACCAAGTAAAATTTAGACAATGCAGTGAGGTTCATTGCAAGGTGTTGGGTTTTATCTGATGCCAACATTAATGCAAAGGCAGGGTGGGCCTACATGTACCTTTTCTCATCAATAAACCACAAAAAAAAAAAAAAAAAATTAACATTAAACGAACAAGAGGACCTTCCGTAGCCAAAAGCAGTGTTTACACATTGCCAAGAATGTACAGCAAGACAGGGCCATGTTTTCTGTCCTTAAGGACCCCACAAATCCTTTGTAAAGAGAAACTGCAATCAGTTGCTAATTTTGTGATTCTCACTGAAAAATCTATTACTTTACAAATTACTCAACATCAAAACTACTTCAATATTGGCCGATGCTATATATAGCACCCAGGTGCTATATATAACAATACTTTTTCCACCCGGGATGTAACAGTCAACGTGGCTATTTACACCCAGGAGTATACAGCTTAACATGGCAGAGACAAGCATTAAATGTGGCTATTTACACCCGTGTGTACATAGCCTACTATGGCAAACACAGGAACCAAAGTGTCCATTGCCAACACTGTTTTTTGCAAATAAACACACTGGCTTTACATCCCACAATGTGGGGACAAATCATGATCTGTTCCTAAACCTGACCAAGTAGGTCCACAAACTGCCAAACTGACCAAACTGCAACAAAAAAACTAAAACAAGCCTAAAAACACTGATATCTAGTTTCACACAAGTCTCAAATCCCAGTCTCCAGGGGGGAGTCCTGTGTTTAACCCATTCATCCACCACAACCGTCTCTCTACAAAGACTTTGCAGACGGGCGTAGCACTCGAGTGTGGAGGAAACAAGAGAATGATGCTTTCACAACCAGATCAAGATAATCGTGAGGCAAACAAATGTGCGTTTGTAATGAAAGCTATGTTAGTTTAAATCACAGAAATAAACAATACTGGATGGATAGCAAACCTCGGTAGTTTACCGTTTGAGCATTGATACTTGACAGATCATTTAGAAAACACTGCATGTCAGCGCAGATACATGATTAACAAGTCTTGTATCCTACTCTGGATTCTTTTGACACTGTACAAAGAGGACACACATTTTTTCATTGGATTCTATTTTATATGAATACAGTGATGGAAAATTATTTTTATTTTTTTTCCAATGTCAGTCTCTGTCCTTTTGTCCCTTTTCTCTCCAGTTTCTTTGTCTGCCCTCAAGCTGCTTAGCAAAAAGAATCTCTTAAGAATCTCTTAAGAATGAGGTACTCTGAAGGCGCGCACCCGAACTGTGTAAGTGTGCATGCCTTTGTTTCAGAAACCCTGATATTCTATATACTGTATATACAGTATATTTAAACATGAAGAAAAATAAAATTTAGTGGTTTAACAAACATCTAGCCTACAGATTACAAGAGCTAAGCTAGCTGCACTATCACAGTGAAGCCGCAAGTTTCACACCCCCTCCAACATTCATCAAAACCCAGGGGTTTCCTGGACGTAGCCTTACAACTTGTTAGCTACCAAGCTAACAAGACACAGTCATATCAATAAACTGTGGTGCTACTGGGAGGCTACCTACCTCCCTCCACCTCCAGCCACAAGCTAACCCCCCAGATTGTCAAAGTATAGACCTTTTCTCGCAGCAGACATTTTGACATGAAATAGTGGTGTAAACACAGGTGTTAATGATATTATTCAGATCGCACAGAATCAGGGTGCTGCTATTATGCATGCATGACATTTTTTTCCCAGCAGATATTGCAACATGTCATAATAACAAAAAACCCAGGTGTTAGCAATAAGAGTAACAATATCTCAGTTCCATCAAATGACGCCGTAAACCATGACTGTGACAATGAACCAGCATGCACAATAGCTGGACCCTGAAACTAGCCATCTAAATGTAATGAAGTCATTTTTAATGTTTTTCAACTACACCTGTGCTTTTCCCGCTCTGACGTGACAAAAATTCCGCTGTGAAAAAGGTTTACTGACGTCTCCCCAATGTGCTGTTAGTTTTGTTGAACCTGTAACAATGGGGAAACTCACACCTTCATCATTTTTATTATTACACTGACTTTTGTGATCTCACATAAATCCCAGCATCACTCCGCCCTACATTACCTCAGCAAAGGGGTCTAATGAACCTGAATGACTGCAGGGTTTTCATCTTCTGATATTGTCATTATTACATCATGAACAATGGCACTAACTGGAATGAGAATAAGGATTTGGCACATTTGTCTTGTGATTGTCTACCATTATTACTGATGCAGATCCAGGTCCAGATGCAGATGAAACTTCCCTAATTTGGATGACTGTGGGTGACATGTGCAGCTGCTAAACTGCTCTGAGTTAGAGGAGCCAGATGGAGGAGCTGGCTGTTTCACCTGAACCTTAAAGCAGATCACTTCTTGTGTCTTGTCAGCTTAATGACCATTTTAAAGCTGGGATACGAAGCTTAATTAGCATTGCAGTAAACATACATAAAAAGCTAGGCTAGTCTGGCCCCTCACAATGCATTCTGGTACATGTAGGCACTGCAGGACAGGCTCTTTGAACAGGAGGATCATTTGTCAATATGAATGGCACTGACAGTCTTAATGGACTCCTAATGGACTTAATGCACCACCAGTACAGACCGCACGTCTATAAAATTTCAAGCCAAATACCTTCTTGTGACCACAGTATACAGTAGACCATGTCTAAAGATCCAAATGTATGTTCTTTTTGAATGTAACCGCATCTGATGTTAAGTCTAAGTGACAATTTAGCAATGACCATGTAGCTTGTACATACATTCAATCCCTCGTGCTGACAAAACACATTGGTAACACAAAGTAAGGGGCTTCTTTAAAAGGACTGCAAATTCAAAAGTGTATTTATTTAGCTTTCAAGTGAATAATGTCAAGATACTTATAATAGTTGTGAATGAGCCTGTCAGAAAAAGATTATTAAGCCAACACTGCACATTTCTGTGTTGTTTTAAATCTTTACCAACTAAAACAATAAACATATATCTCCTGATTACTTTATCTTATTCTATTGGAATTAATTAAATTTGAAAGCACCATTTACTTAACTGAAACGATATGGGTTACATTACATTATCTGAAGACATGAGACATGAGTATGACTTAAATAGAAAATATCTTTCAAACACCTTCAACTCAGATCATTATTTTTGCTCCTTCTAATAAGGCTTCTAATTAAATCTAAAAAAAAAAAAAATCTAACTTGGAAAAAAATTGTGTCTCAGGATAGTTCCAGCAAACGTGCTACATCGGAGTTATACAATTAATTAGTGTCCAATTCACCTGGGAAGTCTAATTACAAACTAAAGGCACGGATGGAAGACCTAGAAACAGATGTATCATTCGAGGACTGGGAATCTGTATGTACTGAGGCCCACACTCAGTCAATTAATACTCAGATAAGACTGTTGCAGTATAAATGGCTAATGAGAACATATATCACTCTAGTTAAGTTAAATTAAATCAATATTATAGCAATATCCCAGATATATGCACAAAATGCTCTGAGTTGAAGGGGACACTATTTCATTGTGTTTGGTGTTGCAGGAGGATAAGATCTTCTTGGAAGGAGGTTTTAAAAAGCAATAGAAAACATTATATCAAAAGAGATTCCAATGGACCCTGTTTTTTTTTTTGTTTTTTTTGTTTTTTTAAGGACCAGGGTTTTCCCTGCCTATCTCGCTCAAAAGTGGGCCACTGTTGTATTACTGGCTGCCACCTTTGTTGAAAATTCCAAACAAAAATGCAAAGCCTTTTCCTACTCCAATACATTTGTGCTGACTTTCCTATAGGAGTACAAATTATGATTTAAAAAATGTGCTAAATGTATCTCATGCGGCACACCTATTTTAATAATTACAGTTCTTTTTTGATAGCTTGTGAAACAGTGACCCCAAATCAATGCCAAACATTATTATGCTTACTGCACAACACTACGATAAGACACTGTTCTTTCTATTTTTTATTTTAGTGCTCCTTCTATTTTATATAATATATTTTACC
Organism: Lutjanus campechanus; assembly: GCA_027495735.1. Lineage (NCBI taxonomy): Eukaryota > Metazoa > Chordata > Actinopteri > Lutjaniformes > Lutjanidae > Lutjanus > Lutjanus campechanus. The sequence continues at coordinate 39,695 of JAJHUR010118337.1, forward strand.
CAAATTCAGCATTTCTGACCCACTTGTTGGTACCTGTTCACTGGTCACACTGCAGAGTTATTTTCCTTCATCATTCTTGACTTGTCTTTTATCATGAAATAGATCCAGGAGAGTGAAATGTGCCCAGAGAGACTGCAACTGAGTGTTTGTTGATTCCTGTGTCAAATTAAACACTGCCATTTGTCACAATCTTTGTGTTTTTTTATATTTTTGTTTCAGCTTGGTATAAAGTTCTAATCCCTGTGGGCACCTTTGTCTGTTAAATCGTGATTTTGTCACTTAAACGCACTGTGTAGTGCACACCGTGCTTGCCATGCGTGCTCTCCAGCTTTTGCCAGCTTTGTCTCAAAAACATCCATAAAGAAAACCCTGAGGACTATATCTAAAGTGCCGAAAGTGAACAAATAATAATAGATAGAACCAAAAGACTGATCACAATGTTTTGGAAAAGGACTAACAGACCAAGTATTACACATCTGGATCTGACAGATGCTAACATCTTTTTCTTTATACAATGTGACTTATATATGAAAAGGGAAAAAAGAAATTGAAACCATCTGGGGACCATTTACTGCTTTTGTGAAATCTATGGATCTCTCAGATAATGAAGAGGAAGAATGAGTACTACCTGATGGAAACCTCACAACATGGGCTCAATTTTGTGACTTTTAAGTTTGAACATACTTTTTGGATTTATGTATGAGAAGTTGTTCAGTTATGCCTCAGTTTGCTTAGGTTGACAAGGCACCAAATTGTCTGCTTGTTATTAAATACTTATCAACAGGTGTATGTACAAGAAGAAAAAACGAGTAAACACATTAAAAAAAGAAAAAGATACTGAGACAAATCAAACAGTCCAATCAACATTATACATGAGATATCAAATAGATCTTACTGTGTTGTTTCCGTTTCCATTTCCATTTAAATGCACGCCACTGTCGAAGAGTGGAGAGGAGACTCGGCTGTGATCAGTGGACGGCCCAGGAGAACCTGAGAGAGGGACGAGAATGAGACATGTTCTTTAAAAAAAAGGCTTCTGAAAAATCACTGTTGAACTTTTAGTCCAACTTCCTGCCATGTCTTTTATTATTTCACTCTCTCCACCTGAACCCCAAACACCATGGCCCAGCTCGTAGTGGTAAATTTCAGAGTTTATTGTTGACTTCATTCTGCCGCCCTGCCATCAAGCCGTGCAGTGCATTGTAGGTCGTGGACAGCATCCAAAAGGGACAAATGCTGCTCTTTGATATGATATTAGCTTGGCATTAGAGGACCTGTTTTCTGATTCGGGCACGCTCGGTAAACGGCTCTGGGCCTTTCCTGCTTTGTGCCATGGTGAGACAAAGGACGGCTTAGAGAGAATACGACCTGAACCTTTTTCGTTCTCGGGCACCAAAGCATGATTCGTCAGCCAAACACCCTACAGAAAAACCTGAGTCGTCCTATGAATGTTAACTCACCCACGAGATACGAAGAATTTCTCACAGCTCTCGGTTTGAATTTGTGGATCGTGGTCGTTTATCAACTGAGCTATAAATATTCATGGCATCTATTAGTATTAATTATTTTTCTACATCTGTGTGCTCCTCATAATTAGGTAAATTGTGCAAAATGATCATTATGTGGTGTTCCTTCACTTTTTGCTTACAGCTAATTCATAAGACAATAATTATCCTTGGCTTCGCAGTCTGGACGCACATTATGTAATGCCAAGTTCCCCTAATGTGCTACATTATGCCCCCTCATTAGCATCCCCCATTTGTGTTGGTTAAGTTAACAGAGTTTAAAGGAATAGTGCAACATTTTGTGAAATACTCTGTAAGTTAGATGAGAAGACTGATAACATCAGTTTGTTAAAAAGCTGGAGCCAGGGTAAGGTCAGCTTAGCTTAGCATACAGACTTGAAGTAGTGCTTTTATTGATTGGTCTAAAAACTATAGTATACACTGTTGGACATAGCCAGACTAAGTGTTTCACCAGTTTTCAAAGTTTGTACTAAGCTAAGCTAACTGTGTCAATATTGAGTGTGAAGGTTAAATTCTTGATAAGGCTGCACAATGTGGTGGAAAAAGTCAAATTGCTATTATTTTGAGCAAAATTGCCATTGTGATATCTGAAATAATTTGTGGGGGTGATCATTTTTGCGTCACAATTTTCCAAAAAAAAAAACATTTGAAATTATTATCATGTGACATTTGTTGTTTTCTTACAATTGGAGAACAAGATTTTTAGGCCAGGGCATGTCTGCAGCACTTGCTGTTTTCTCACACATTTTTCCTTTTTCAAAGAATTGCAGGCTTCTGTGATTTGGAGATTGCACTTAGCCATATTGCAAGTCACATTTTTTGACCCGAGGTCCACTTGCTAGCTTTTTCTGAAGCTTTCATCCGCACACTTCAATCCTCTTCACCTACCTGTGTTGTCATGCTGAGTTGGGTGGTTGAAACTTATGGAAAAAAGCTTTTACCTTGAGACCCTGAGAAAACAATTTTTCGCCAAAGAATGTTAAATGGTGTGATTATAAGTACACACCTGAGGGGACTGAAAACCTTTTTCACTATCAGCTTCTTACTGTGTGGTTCTTACGTGAGCACAAATTTCTCTGTTGGGCTTAATTTTGCCGAGAAAACATCAGAAAACTCTGAACCATCAAATTAAGTTCATTAAAAAGTGCTTGTTTTGCCACTGCCAGGCTCAGTTTGTTTTCTAAGTGTCTGACAACATTATGGAAATGATTTCTCACTGTAAAAAAAAAAATAGAAAAGTTGAGAAAACTCGAAAAAGTAATGTAACCAGTTGCATTTGTTTACTTTGCTCATCTGAGGGCTAATTTGTTGTGTCAACTTAGGCTTAGAAAATCACACAAAGTGCCATCTTAAGTTTGCAAAACTGAACATCATTACTCAGGTCTACTCATGCATTTAATTTTACTCAAAGCGCTATCTTAAGCAGCACCCAGACTCGGTTTGACCTGAAAGTAACGGAATCTTAATTAATATCATTAATAACACCTGCGTTTACCCTGTTATTTATTGTCAAAATGGCTACATTTCTACAGTAGCCCAGAAGGTACAAACCAAACACTGACTCACACTTGGAAGGGGAGCATGAGACAAGCGATATTCAATTGGTTGCCATCTACAATCTCACCACTAGATGCCACTAAATCCTAAACACTCATCCTTCAACTTAAATACACGACTAGTAATGTAAAGTCTGACAAGCTTAAGACAGCACTTTGAGTGAACTTTTTAATGTTTGTTGACACAACAAATTAGCCTCAATATGAGCAAACTCAAAAGGGCTTTACAGCTGGTTGCTGCACATTTGACAGATGACAGTTTTAGTGCTCTCACTCAGTACTGGACCAATTAAAAAATTGTTGTCCCCCATTATTCCCCAATAGGAAAAATAGTTACCAATTAAGCACAGAAAGTTAAAAAGAACAGATTTAAAAACAAGCTTTCAGATGCTTTAAATGATCCATGCTCAGGGTAAATAATTGACTAATCTGCAAGACACAATCATACACAGCTGTGGCAGAGCAGCACATTGTGGAACTCTGTGGCTACATACAGTGTTCGCCAACATGTTATCTGCTCCTTTGGTCATTCATTGACCATTTTAAAATCAGCATGACATTACGTCCCAAAACATAGTGCCAACTACTGACAATGTGCTTTAAAACATGCTGCAAGAATACAGTATGATCAGTATCCACAACATGAATTATATTTTTACTGTAAAGGTTTTTTTGATTTTCATTAATTCAAACCTGATGAACTCAGATGTGATTTCTGAAGCTATTTCCTCCGCTCCCCTACTTGATATATAAAAAAGACAAAGTAGTTCCACTTGCTTTGAAACAATGCTCCATAAAGTTGCTAAACTTTCCAGAATTTACAATTTACTTTTTGTCTTTAGTGCTCCTTCAAGTTCTCATTTTCTTGCTCGCCATCATCACCTTTTACTGGCTCCACATGGATGATTTTAGCGTCTGTGTTTTCATCGCTTCAAGCTGCTGAAGGTAACTACAGGAGCGGGGGATTGCAGCTCTGGGTGTTTCTGACATTACTGCCTGCCTCAGGCCACTGAGCATGACAATCTATTACTCTGAAATAAATGCTCATCTATTGAACTGCTTTAAAGCGTCAAAGTGGGCAAAAAGACAATCTGCCATAAATTCGGTTTATTCCTTTATTGCCAAAAATGCTCAGTGAAATGAGGATTATTGTGAGCTTGCATGGCATCAAAACTACGCGAGTCTTACCTAGAGGCAGTTTGAGAAATGATGGGACTTCTCGCAGGTAGCGAACGGTGATGGTGACCTCATCTCCTGCAGTGCGCAAGAGGTGAACCTGACAGGAGCGAGAGAGGGAGGGATTGAGATAGATAGCAAGAGAGAGAGGGAGATTGTAAGCGATGCGGGGAGATAAAATTTAATCTCACATAAATGAAACAAACCACATTCATGTCGAGCTGTACACAGCCTGAGCAAACAAAATGTAACAGGAGATGAGTGCAGAATACGTAATCATAAGTTAAAGCCTAACAGATGCAGCTTCACTTAAATGATGAAAAGCAGAACTTGAAGGCCGGCGTTTCTCTCATGACAGGCGGCAGCCAAGTGACAGCTGACACCACAAAGTAATTACGCTCTGAATGTCTGATTATCTGATGTCTAAGTGATATAAAATGTCCTCAAAGATGTCGAGTCATAGTTTCAAAGAGGCATTCAACTAAGGTTGGGTTTAAAGGATAAAATCTGAAATCTGTCCATCCTCCATTCACGTTGGCAAAGAGAGAAAATAATAGCGCAAATGAGACACTTGACTGCCACGTCAAACATGCAAGGTCACGTCTCTGCACCCAAAATGCACATCTGCTATCAGATCCTTCACTACCCTCTCGAACATCGTGTGGTAGCCCTTGTTACTTTAGCCTGAGCATCTGTCGGTGGTGCGAGTGTGACAGCCTGCCATTAAAAGCTCTGGATTTTGTTCAAGAGAAGCTGCTCATTATGTGTTTTGACGCTCTGGAGGTGAATATAGTGAACAGCTGTTTGGGGCTGTGCAAGGAGAAAGAGATGACAGACATGGGAAGAGCGCGTGTGCTTGTGTGTTTGCGTGTGTGAGATGGGGGATGGTGGCAGAGAAGAAAGAAAAACATATTTAACAAGGACAGCTGCTAAATTGTATTAAAACTCTGAAATATCAATATTAGCGCCCTCAATCACTGTGCAGATTGTGATACCGATCTACTCCTTTTCAATCTTTTCAATTTGTCACAGCTTAAACCAAAAAAAAAAAAAAAGCAGCCTGCCAAGATGACAACTGAGATTGTTGAGGAGCACCGCTCCGTGTTGAAAGCCACTGGGATTTGGGGTTAAACCTGGGAGAAAGATGGAACAGTGATGGATAGATGGAGCAGGATATTGGCTTTTTAAACAGTTAATTACAAATATACTTACAACTTCCTCATGTGTACAAGGCTCGACATTTATGCCATTGACCTAAAGAAACCAACAGAGACAGAGGAAACGCAAATAAGTGATGTAGATTGTAAATTACAGTAATTTAGCAACTCTAAGGCCACTTGCTGCAGGCGCAGGGCCAGGACCCCTGGACCAGACCTCTGTATGAAGTGACTTAACATATCAGATTGAAAGACAGACAAACGACCACAAAGAGACACAACATGAACACAGAAAGGCCAAATGACCACAAAAAGACGCAACTACAAAAGGCTGCATGGCTGCTACGTGACCTAAGCACAGAAAGACACAAAACAATCACAGAAAGAAAGAAAACACAACCACAAAGAGATGTTAAGTGACCACAAAGACACGTAACCACAAGGATGCAACATGACTACACAACAAAGAGACACTAAACAACCACAAAGAGGTGTTAAGTGGCCAGAGAGAGGCACAAAATGACAAAGAGATGCAAAATGACCATTAAGGCAACAACAAAGAGAGACAAAACACAATCATGAAGAGACACAAAACAGCCACAAAGAAATGTTCAGTGATCACAGAGACACAAAACAGCCACAAAGAGACAAAAAACAACTACAAACAAAAAAACAACCACAAAGAGACAAAAAACAACCACAAAGAGACACAAAACAGACACAAAGAGACACCAAACTACATCACAGATAATAAACTATATCAAAAGGACACAAAGCAACAAAAAAGAGATACAGAAACCACAAAAAGACACAAAATGGCAACAAAGAGACATTAAACAACCACAAAGAGGCACAAACAATGTCAAAGAGATGCAAAACAACATAAAAGAGATACAAGACAACCACAAAGACACACCTGCCCCTCAATGCTCTGCCATAGATTAAAGCATGTAAACAAATTCAATATTCTCCAGTGTGACTATTTAAACAAGTAATTTCAAATCAGTGTGAAGCAGTTGTGATCCAAAGGTGGAAGCAACAGCAATTCACAATATAATATAATTCATAATAACTTCCAATATGAATGTTATTAATGCTTGGCTGTCAAGTGAATCTACTTGACGCTCAAGATAAACAGCACATCCAATAAACCTGCCAGACAGATCCATATTAACTTTTTATGAGATTAAATGAATATCATTACTAAATACTAGATGCTTTTGTTGATTATTTTAACGAACAGGAGCTATCATTTGTTGGCGACCTTACAATAAATCTATCACTGGATCTGACAATGAGGTATTTGTTCAGTTAAATTGAAACTGTGTGTTATGATTCAGTAAGAATAAATTTGAGCACAATATTATGTCTTCAGCAGAGCATCGAGACATCAAAAGTCTAATCCGATTAAAACCACAGCATTCAAATTTAAAAAAAACATTCTCTTCCCATTTCTTAAATGAAATTACACTCTCAAAACAGAAGAGGGCTGACGTTTAGATGCAACAAGTCGCCACTCTTGGTAATGACCCGCATCAACCTTGGAGCAAATAAGTCATGAACTGATGTACAAACCTGCAACACAGCGTCCCCGACGAACAGCTTCCCCGTCTGATCGGCTGCAGGCGTCAATTGTCAAGTGTCAGAGGTTAATGAAAACATTAAAAAATAATTGCTCATTTCATACATGGTAATGTGGTGGAAATAGCAATCAGTGTCTCTGTCTGACTAATCTCTGGCAACATCCCACAGCTCAGAGAAAGAACACAGGAAAGCATGAAATTTGAAACTAATCAGGATATAAACTCATTTGCAGCGGCACGGGAGGAAACAATGAGAGCTCTGTTGTGAAAAGATTTGTAAAGCTCTGTGAAAAGGGCTCTTAACGTCCCCCGGGATATGAAGACATGATTCTTCCGTATGCAAAAAGGTATTAAGAGGGATGTGGGCAAAACGACGAATTACAGGGAAAAGATTCGGTCACATGACGCTCTGATCATCGTAACTGGATACTGAGAGGTCATCACTTCTTACAATTTAACTGACAAACAAGTGCTTTCTCTTCCATTTTGTTGACAGCATGGTCACATTATTCTCCCAGTCAGGCTTCTGTTTACCTCTTCACAGGAAATATACTGTACACCTAATTACAAGAAATGTTGGATGTAAACTTTTCTTTTTCTTGGGTTTTAGATGAAACTGAATTGCTTCCTGATACATAAACAGCATATTTTTTTTACTTATTGGCTTCCAATAGGTGTCAACAGCCCAATCAATAAAGCAGATTTTAAAGGAATAAATCAATATTTTGGGGTAAAGAAAGAAGGGATTGATCATATGCTATAAATCTTGTGCTACGGAGCTGGAATCAAGGCTTTTTTAGCCTGGCTTAGCATAAACAGGCCAGCAGCTGGTCAGTGCCTTCTGAAAGGACACTTAAATCAATACTTCCTGCGTCCACTAGCACGCAAGGCTCCACACGGCATTTGCAGACCTTTAGTTTGTCAAGACCAGCTTATCTGTAAGGCCACTACGCTGCAACAAGCTGCATGTGGAATGCTAAAAAAATTTCTGTCGAAGATTCCAAATATCTCTGAATTTTGAAGATTATGTATAATAG
>JAJHUR010118338.1:0-18332 GCA_027495735.1 Lutjanus campechanus
CTGAGACTGGTATGGCTACTGGCAGAGAGCTTCTTATCTGGTACATCAGTGATCCTGGTGATGTAGGAACGGTTTTAGGCAAATGAAAAACACAATTCAATATATGATACAACAAGACATATAAAGATTAACTCTGTGCTCTAACCCTTTACAGTCAGCTTTACTGTGCTAGCTTGTTGCTTGTCACGCCAGGAGATGGCCGTACAGGTCAGGCTTTTGACCCCGTCTCCTCCAGCAGCCATGAAAGTGATGGTGGAGGTTGTCTCCCAGATGCCCTGTGGTGTCCAGGTGTGCGAGACGTCACTGGTGATGTTAGGGACACTCCATGAGAACACTGGAGGATGGGATGGACATGTGTGCGTCACAGAACACGAGACAGTAATCGTTGAGCCAGCATCAACTTCAGCTGGGACTTGAGTCATCACTGGTTTTTCTGGGGAAGCTGAGCATGTAAAACACAGAGCACATTCACTGATGAGAAAGAAAACAGGAACGTAGCTTGGCACATTTAAATTAGCTGAAGGATTTGTATCGATTTCAGACCTTTCATGACTATAAATACGCAGCTATTGTTGAATCTGTATTTGTCGTTTCCTTTCTCTGCATGGAAACAGAAAGGTCCATTGTCGAAGGGCTTGATGTCATCAATCTCTAACGAGCAGTTTCCCTCATTCAGATCTCCTAATATTCTGGTGCGGCCCTTGAAGTGGTCAAGCACATGGCTCCGGCCATTATGGTAGATAACACCTCCGGTTTTTTTAGACCAGATGCCACGCGTGAGAGGCTCATCCTCCTGGTACTGAAAGCTACAGGGAATCACCACACAGGAGCGGGTGAGGGCGCTGAATCTGAAAGGAACGTCAGCAGCCAGAACGTGGAACGCTGTAGAGAGACAAACAAGCCATGAGGGGATGCCCTGTATGAACCAGTCTACGTAGTTGTGACATAACATGACAGCAAAATGAGTTTTAAGAGGACTGAGAGTAACACCCACTGTCATTCTCATGTGGATCTATTTCTTCAACTGGTTTCACATATTCTGTAAAAATAACAGAAAGCAATTATCAATTAGATATCCTTCAAAATTGCATCATAGAGCAGAAATTCAACATTTTGGGACATATGCTCATTTGCTTTCTGGCAGAGAGTTACATGAGAAGATAATTAATTTACTGTAATAAATAATAAAATGACCATGATATGTCATCAGAGATCTAGGAAGCGTGTATTTGTTTGTGCACAATAAGTAATTCCTGCCACCACAGGTCTTACTTATGATGTAGATGTAGATGAAAGATGTAGTTTGTTGTCAGCAGTAGCATCTACAGTATCAAACAGCCACCATTGCAGATGAAAATCTATCTCACATGACTCATGGATGAGGTAATGTATTGTGTTTTATTCATTTTGTTCACTTCATGTTCCCTTCTCCAACTTCATTCCTCACTCTGACGTATCTGATGTATTCTGTGTTTTCCTGGAAGTTACAGCAACTGGCAGGAAATGCACCGTTACCTTGAATAAATTACAGATTTCTCTGGGTTTGAACACTGTTAAAAAACATTTTAGTGCACAGCTCAACAATATATATATATATATATATATAAAAGGCATTTTAATGCAGAGATGTTTCATTTTATAGCTTTAAATGTTGGCCTACAGCCAGCAGTCTGTTAGCTTAGATGAGGTTAACACTGAAAATTGAGAAAACAGCTAGCCTGGCTTTGTCAAATGGTAAGAGATAAAAAATATAGATATATAAGAAGTATCTTGTTTGTTGTGGACGAGCAACCAGCAGGGACTCCAGGAAGTTATTTATTGGAGCCAGAAGCAGTTCAGGGTCATATCTAAAAGGGAATCCAAATATGGGAGATTTCTATAAGTCCCTCACTACTGTACTGTGATTGGCTACTTCTCGTGTCGTCGACAATGCATCCTTATGATTACCACAAAGCCTTTTCAAGGTTGTGAAATGTACTATTTGAACCATAAACCATGATCCTTTCTTAAACATACCTAAGTAGTTTTTATGCCTAAAACTAAATAACTAACTGTCACTCATGGCCGAAAATAATTTTAGAAAAATACTGAATATAATAAGTCAACAAAGTCTTTAAAAAAGCGACATTGAGCTCTACTGTGCTGAATCAAGAGTGCACATATGAGAGTTTTACAAATCTTAGGTGCCCCTCGATAAAGAACCACAATTCTTCCCTTTCCCCCTGTAAAATTGTGAATTGTTGTTTTTTGCACATCAGTTTTTGTACAGAATAAACAGACTGGACATAACATGTTAATGAGTGAACCGTAGATGTGACAGAGGGCAGATTTTGTTACCATTTGACAGAGCCAGGCTGGCTGTTCTCCCTTGTTTCCAGTCTTTGTGCTAAGCTGAGCTAACTGCCAGCTGTAGCTTCATATTCAATGGACAGATATGGTGGTGATAAATCAAACAAGTATGTTTCCCAAAACAATTCCTTTAAAGTGACCTCTATGATGACATGTAGGAACTCACTTTTTACATGAATGGCTGCAGAGCGTGAGGTCTCCCCAGTGGTAAACTTAGCGGTGCAGATCAAATCACCGTCACCCCCAAGAGAGCCAATGAAGGTTAGATTTGACACTGTGTTATAGGTATTTTCAGGTAACTTTTTGGTCTGTATTGAACTCTGCATGTCTTTGTAGTTCCACACGATGGTTGGTTCATTTTTCTTGCACTTGTAGAAAACAGAGCAAATGACACTTTCTGCTACACCCTCTGTTACCTCGCCCGGCGGCTCAATCATTGTTATTTCTTCATACGGACCTAAGCAGAAATGTGAGAGTGAGGTTTAAATATCAACAGGAAAATGTTTATTTTGAAGGGATAGTTTGGATTATTTCATGTGGGGTTGTTTGAGGTACTTATCGATAGTCAGTGTACTACCTACAGTAGATGGAGGTCAGCATGCCCCCAGGTTTTTTACTTTAGTCTTAGATGACTAAAATACCTTTTGTTGCTGACCCCGTACACGGCAGTATACTGCTCAGCCCCTCTCTGCTTCTCCAAACTCGGGGCATCCAAACCGCCATCTACGGTAGCTAATACACTGACTATCAAGTACCTCATACAACCCCACTTCAAATTGTCAGAACAATCCCTTTTATTCAAATGGCATATGGTCTCACATTGTACTCACATTCAACATTCAGTCCAAGCTCACTTGTGGCTTCCTGACCACCACGGTAGTTAACAGTACACGTGACTTTCTGGTCCTCCTCCTTTGCCGTCCAGATTCGCTCTACTTTCCTTTCCCAAATCCCATCAGATACCAGAGTGTCCACAGTGCGATCTGCTCCAGATATACCATTTAGGGTCAGGGTGGGGGGAGCAGAGATACATGTGTGGCGCACACTGCAGTACACTTGACTCTGCTTTCCAACCCTGGGAATACCAATGATGCTAATCTCCGGTCCCTGTGCATAGTCTACGAAATCAAGGATAAATGAAAGCAAGGATAGTCATTTGGAGACTTGAATATTTCGGAATTAGTGTTGAAATGACTAAAGGGGGTAATAAATGTTTGCTAATACTTACTTGAAACAATAAGCTGAGTGGTTTTGTCAGAAAACGTGAAACCCGGGTTGTAGTAGGAGGTTATAGAGTTCTTATCCACCCATGGGTAAAGTTTGTCCTGGTTGTGTGACATCTCCAGTTTCTCAATCTTAAGACTACAATTCCCCGCCCCCACAGATCCAACCAAGCTGGTTAACCCATTAAACTCACTAATAACATTCTGTCTTTCGTCAAATACAGGTGGATATCCACTGGCCTGAAACAAGTACCATAGAACTCGGAGGTCAGCAGGCTGGGAGGCGGTGTAGGTGAATCTGCAAGGAATGATGATACATGAGCCTCTCATGCCAGTGATGCTGTTTGGGGTGGTGAAGGACCAGCCGCGAGAGAGCATATTTCCTGTCAAGAATAGAAACATTTGAAGCAAAGTTAAAGATCATTGCCAACACTGCCATATCACCTGTTCGGTTGATATGACTAAATATTTTAGCAAACAGCTGTCCTTTTACATTTCCAGCAGATTAGGGTGACCAGATATCCTGAAAAACTCAAAAATGTCTTTCTGAAACCATCTGAGGTGAGAAAAATGCAACACTGTAACATAATCTTGATTCATATTTGGTCAGCACTGCCTAGTTTTAATCTGAGATTTGTCAGCATGAGGCAGCGTGCTGGACAGACCTGCTGACTGGATGTAACCAATCAGAGCCGCAAAATGTGCAACATGTGACTTGTCAAATCTGGATTGGTAATGCTCCTCTATCAAACATAGAACCCGCCCCATATTAAATAAACCATTGTGAATGGCCAGAGTGGATGCAAGTCTGGTGAAATTTTGTCTGAATGGATGGGGGCCAGATGTATCTGCAGAAACTTGAGCTTGACAGATTCTTCTGGTTCCCAGGCTACATTTGACCATGTGATCATATTTATTTTTAAAGTGATTTTAGAAGCAAGAAGAAATTAAAGAATCAAGTATCTTGCAAAAAAATATGGAAAAGTAATAGAAAGTAAGCTTTTTTGAAAAAAAAACCAAAAAACCCAACAACTTCCAATTTGTTTAAAGAGATAGTTCACCCAAAAATTCAGTCATTATCTACGCACTCCCTTGTCGACTGACGGGCAGGTTTAGTTTTTCAGAAACAAAAATAAACACTACAGCAAAGAGGGTTGGCAAAAGGTGATAAGTAAATTACATTTTATCGAAATACATTCCAGTTCTCCTACAGAATCTGATGGTGACTCAGGTGAGATGCAGGGCAGATAAAGATAAAGGCCACAGATTAGGTTTAGTTGTTAAATGAAGATTATTATTATTTATACTCACTCTTTACCCGCAGGGTGATGCTCGCTTCCTGCCTCTGACCCTCAGGGAATCGTGCATAGCATGTCAGATATCTTCCATGGTCATTAGCTGATGCTGTGAATGTCAGAGTAGAGACATACCTCCACTGAGCACTTCCACTGCTGCTGCTATCAGTAGAGTCTGGCATATCACCATAGTTCCATGTGAGGGTTGGTTTGTGTCTTGAGCATGTGTATGAGGCAATGCAAGTTACTTTGCTTGCCTGTCCCTCAATAAATTCGTCTGTTGTAGACTGGATAGTCAATGGTGAAAAGGAACCTGAGATACAAATGGTAAAGATTAAAATTTTAATGTCATCATAAAAGAAAAACAGGTTTTATTGTTGCATGACCTTCACGTACATTCTGCATTGAAGGTTTTAGTGTCTCTTGCGGTGAGACCGCCAGTGTGTCGGACCAAGCACTCCACAGTTTGGAGATCTCTCTCTATGTTGAATGTGGTCGTCAAGGTGGTTTTTTGTGTGCCATGAGACAATGAGCGATGAGTTAGGAAATGATTTCGCAGTGGGATGTTGAGACTCAGAGTGGGTGGACTACTGGGACAGGTGTGATAAACAGTGCATTGCACTGTCACTGACTGTCCAACTTTCATGTTTCCAGAGATCATGATATCTGGTGGGTCTGCCCTGCCTTTACAAAGGAAATGGGAAAAAATTATTGCTCCAAATGAATGTACACTCAACAAAAATATAAATGCAACACTTTTGTTTTTGCTCCCATTTTTCATGAGTTGAAGTAAAAAAAAAAATCTTTCAGTTTTCAGTTTTTTTCAGATCTATTGTGTGCACACAAAAGAATAATCCATCCACCTGACAGGTAGATACTCCAGTCAAAAAAGTCCACTGGAGCTCCATGTGAAACAGCCATAGTTCAGTGCCTCACAAATGTCTTTTTTTCAAGCTAAAACTACACATTTTAGAGTGACCTTTTATTGTGACCAGTCCAAGGCACATCTGTGCAATACGCATGCTGTTTAATCAGCATCTATATATTTCAATCTGTCAGGTGGATGCATAATCTGAGCAAAGGAGAAGTACTCACTAACACAGATTTCAACAAATCTATGAACAAAACAGGAACAAATATTTTGTGTGCACAGCAGAAACAGACTTAGACTTATGAAATTCATGAAAAATGGGAGCAAAAACAAATATGTTCTGTTTATATTTTTCATCCTCTAAAAGGTATCTTTATCTAAACTCACCATGATAACTTACCCACAACATCAATTGTTACAGTTGTATCAAAGAATCGATAGGTGCTTTTCCCAACATTCTCTGGATCTACCCAGGGGTAAATCTTCTGTCTGTGGTGGGACCACTTCAATGGGTAGATCCTAAGACTGCATTCCTTGCTGTTGCTAGAAGTATATCTAAATGTTTTCTCTCTAAATATATCAATGACTTTATCTCTGTACCAATTGTCATAAACCAGAGGATATCCACGGCTCACATACTGGTACCAAACCACGCGACCTGGGTTGTGAGGTGGATATTGATAGTAGTCAAAACTGCAAGGGATAACAAGGCAGGACCCCACCAATCCTTTGATACTGCTTGGCATCTCAACCTTCCATGCCCTGGAGCAACAGAAAATATATCCTGCAAGATGACCAATATGCAAAATAAAAATAAATGAATAAATAGTCAAAACTGATATGTATGATTAACAAAAATTGATTGGCACAAAATTGCAGTACCTAGAATACAGAAGCTCAGGAGAAAATGGCTAAATCCAGACATCTTGTAGATGGTACCGCATACCTTAAAATGAAATGAACAAGTTTGTATTATAAGAGATACAAGAGACTTTACTGTCATCCATCTGTATACAGTGCAGTACACGGAGGAACAAGTTGTGTTTCTCCCAGTCCCCAATGCAACATACAGCGTGTGATGCAAACATTCAAACAACAAATGAGGTGCATTAAAACTTACACCCAGAAATAATAATAAATTTAGAAAAATAACAGAATACATATTTGTGATTATTTTCTCATATTTATCAGAAGTACCTGCTCCAGAAAATTCAAAAACTTAATGAAAGAATTAAAATTTAACAAACTGCACTCATGCGGTGTAGAACTGAATTTCCATAAAGTTAGGAGACTCTCATAGGACAGACTCGCAGACTCACAAAAGAATCATCAAAATTAAAGCAGCAGAGGCAACAATTTCCTGTTTCAAACTTTTCACTTCATTTCACTTTTGTGGTCCCATGCAAAATAGGGAGAGTGCACACACGATAAAACCTGCCAGTACATGAACAGCCCTGATTTTGTATAATGATTGAAAAATAGTAATAACATAATTACAAGATGTCTGTCTGCTACTGTGTCTCATATTATGCAAAAATGTGAGATTGAAGGTTTTGTGATTTTTGTTCTTTGTCATTAAGCAGGGAAACATAATTTTAATTACACACACATAATGCAGACAAAGAAAACATAAGAAACAAACAGATTATATAATGAGATCTATATTGTTAATCACAAACTACAACAAGAAATATTTTTTGTTAATAACTGAGATAATTGCTTAACTAAATTTGGTAGACTTTGCCTTCAAGAAAAAATCATCCCCGATTCCGGAAAGTTCCCAAGAGAAACTAATGGTAACAAGCAAAATTGTCTAAATACATTTCTGTGTTGTTGTTTTCATATTTTGGATCCCTTCCCCACATAAATCAGGATAGATTTAATTAGAATTATTTGATTCTAAATGGTGAAACAGAGACAGATATTTCAGCAACATGCAAGAGCTGTTTCTTGTACTGTATTTTAGCATATAATCCAAAGCTAACTTTAATGCAATTTTTTTAAAGTTTAGAATGACTTACCTCCAGAGTTCAGTGTTAATGAAGAGACTCACCCACCTTTCAAGAAAAAGTCCCTAACTGCACTAGACTTTATGAAACTTCCCCAAAAATGTGGGCGGAGGCAGCAATTTACCAAAAATTGCCGCCTCCTCCATAAAAGACTAACGGATCCTGCTTGCTGTGAAAAATATTAAACATCAGACTCTTGTATAAAACCAACTTAACTTACGTAAAATCTATGGATCTCATCACACTGGGTTCATACAAACAAACAAACAACAACAAAACAAAAAAAAGAGAGAAAAAAAGGACCTATATCAAGATGCAGGAAGATTGTTTCCCCTGGCAGATAGGTTGGTCATATTTATAGTAAATCATGTATTTTGCATTTTCCATCTCTACAGGCTATTTCCATTCATTATAAAGCCACATTGTTTCTCTTTCTGTGACCAATACTGGTGTCCTATATCTGTTCAGTCAATGTTCCTAATGACTGCGAAATATCAAATACACCAACACTATATATGACTTAGGCATAAACAAATGTGTAAATTCTTGAAAGAAATTGTTTGACATTTTGGGAAATACGCTTACCTGCCTTTTTGCTCTGAGTGAGATGAAAAGAAAGCACTCTTATGTGTGAGCTAGCAGATGTTAGCTTAGCATAGAGACTGGAAATGAGGGGAAACAGTTAGCCTGACTCCAACTGTAGGTAACAAAATCTGCTAAAACCTCTAAAGCTTGCTAATTAACATGCTTTTATCAATTGTTCATAATTAGTGAGGTGCTGGCTGAAGGGTTTTGCTGCCTTTGAAAGGAGCCAGGTTAGCTGTTTCCCCCTGTGTCCAGCCTTTGCACGAGGTCAGTGTAAACTAAGCTAAGCAAAAATGAGCTAAGATAAAATAATTTAAGCTAAGATCATTTAAGCCAAGCTAAGCTAAGCTAAGCTAAGCTAAGATAAGATAAAAATAAGATAAGGTGTCTTCTCATGTACTCTCAGCAATTTTAATAAGTATTTCCAAAAATGTCAAACTGTTTTATTGAATCTTTTTGTAATGCATGGCTCTTGGTATGAACTTATTCAATCTATCTAATTCAATCTGATTATAGGATTTTGGTTGTTTCTGTCCCAACGATGGTGACATCATGCTTAAAGGATAACTTTGGTATTTTTCAACCTGGGCCCTATTTCCCCATGTGTATGTGTGTGTATGATTCATAGGTTCAACTCGTTTTAAAATTGGTTCAGTATTGAGGGAGGTGGATGCAAGGGCAAATGCATCCCATAAAAGTTTGTGCATTAAACGTGCTTTTTTTCGCCACAGACCAGCTCAGATCACCAGTGTAATCTCTGTCAACAGCATGCTTCATTTACTGCTTGCTGTGTGACGACATCTCGCAGGACCATTGCTTGTTGAAGAATGTCTTCTTTGCAACAAGTAGGACAGCTGTTTTCTTGAGGAAGAAGTGTTTCAGGATTGGATGTCTTCTCTTCTTGGGCTGGCAGTAGTCATCTTGGGAAAAGTGTGCACTGCAGACCCAATGGTCTGCAAGGCGCAGTGTCTGGACAGGAGTGTTTGCATCCAATTGTAGTACAATTAACCACAACTTTAGCATCTCGCTGTCCAACAAAAGCAGCCTATCAAAGCTGTACGGGGTGTTGCGCGACATCCTGTTCTTGCAATTCGGATAAACACAAACACAAACCATTGTTTTCAATAGTTGCAGTAAAACTCTCAACTCTGGAACAACTAACTTCGCTCTGACCGGCTCTCAGCATAGCTCCTCTGTTTTCTTCCGGCAACAAACAAAGATCTGGCGAGATGTCGTCACACACAGCAAGCAGTAAGTGAAGCATGCTATTGACAGAGATTACACTGGTGATCTGATTCGGTCTGTGGTGAAAAAAAAGCACTTTTAATGCACAAACTTTTATGGGACGTATTTGCACTTATATCTACCGTTACAACTCGTTTTGCGGCTGCTGGCTGCCTCCTCAATACTGAACCAGTTTTAAAAAGAGTTGTACCTATGAATCATACACACACATTCACATGGGGAAATAGGGCCCGGGTTGAAAAATACCGATGTTATTCTTTAAAGCAGTTTAACAAAGTAAATAAGTACTCACCACATGAGCTGATTTAGAGAACTTTATTGAGATAAGCTGTCTTTCATTTCCAGAAGTGTTTGAAACCAAGTTTCAATGCTACACACACACTCAAATTAAGATACATAATATAGGCTAACATGATTTGATTTCAGATTCTTTTCAAACATTGTCTGCACACACAATAGGTTAACCTTTAACAGTAAGATGAGCTGATTTAAAGAACTTTATCAAATATGCTGTCTTTTACTTCCAGAAGTGTTTGAAACCAGGTTTCCATCCTATAGGCACATTCAAAATAGGTTAAATATAAAGGCTAGTATGGTTTGCACGCAAATTCAAAACTGACCTCCTAACAGTGGGATGAGCAAACAAACAAATACAATGGCTTAAAAAGCTTCATACTTATTGCTATGCAGAAGTCATTATAATGGTAGACTTCAAAAATACATTTTATGAATATCAAAATCATATTAAAAATGCTTTGTACTTAATTGTATGATCAAATCATCAATGACATGAAAACAAACAACACACGAAAATATATTTTGCTCTCTTTTTCAGAGGTTTCCATAGACGTTGAGGTCCGCAGTGTTAACGTAATCATCACCATCATCAAGGTCCTGTGAGAGATTCACAAGTCATTATTGTCATAGATATTGACGGTGCCAGTGTACTGCATATAATCATTGAGAGCAAATGAAAAGCGAAAATAATACCTCGTTGTAATTGCAGGACTTTGGCTGACTGAGGTCCATTAATAACAACAGCAAGAACAAGAAGACAGAGAAAGAGAACATGAGATATTGCTGTACTACAGTATTGTATCTGTTAACTGGTCAGGTTCAAGAGGAGTAAGCCAAGTACCTTTTGGGGGATGGGAAACGAGGCTTCGAGATTTGCTGGCTGGCACAGGAGTTTGAATTCACATTATTCGGCCTGTGGATTAAAATTTATGTCACTACACAGTTAAGAACGAAGCAATTTGGCACTTAATTTTCATACATTTAACACACTTACGTATGACCCAAATCCACCATGTCCCCTTTAGGTCTTCTGTTATAGAAAAAAAAGTAGATAACGTGTTATAAATCGTGCATGCTCAGAAAGAGTTTAAGTTTGATTTAAGTGTCAAAACCAGTATGTTTGTACTGTGGAAACAACTAAATGATGAAAAAAGAAAAGGGAAACTTCTCGTAAGACACTGGTGTCAGTGTTTTTCACATCCTACCTAGAAAATCTGCTCCAAATAGATCTTCTGCGAAAAGAAAAGAAGAACAGAAACTATGCAAATGTTAGGAGGAATATAAATAAAAGCACAGCCCTTATCAAAACCAACAAAAAACCTCTGCACTTTTGCACAGACATGCAAATCACAGTGGGGCGATTTACACAAAGCTGCAGTAGGCAGAGTACAGAAGTAGTCACTGAAATTACATGTAACATTTTGTGAAATAAGACATTAAAATGCCTCTTGCCTTTGATCTGAACGAGATGGTCCTGGACCATCAGAACGAATCCTGAAAATATCACAGGTTAAATGATACAACAGAACAAAGAAAAGCTACTAAGATAACAGTATTCTTGCCAACTGTCAAAGATGAAAAAGAATCACAAAAAAGTTTTTTTCTCACCTGCGGGAAAACCTGGACAGCCGGTTCCACATGCTAAACATAACAGAATATTCCATTATAATAGAGGAAATAGAGAATGTGATAAGCTGTGAATGGATGTACATGTAAATAGTTTATCAATGCCGTAATTGAGCAAATATTGTTATTTCACAAACAACAAAGTTTGTTTTCTCGTGATATCAGGTTAAAAGGAATCTTCAGTTTACAAAACAATCCTGGAGTTTCAGCAGAAAACAGCGTTGCAGCCAAATCCGGTATAATGGCAGTAAACGGCGACCATGGATAAAATGTAAAAAAAAGAACACCAAACAAACACAAAATGTCTCCATCCTGCTCGTGTGGTTTGATCCAAGTGTCCACAAGCCGCAACATTGAAATTTAACCACAGAAGACGCCATTTACACCATGTTTTTTAGGTGAAATGTCAACTGTAGCCTCCCAGGTAGCATGTAAACAGCGTCGCTGTATTGCCAAACTTCGTATATCTCTTAATGGATGCACGTGTGAAAATATTGCGAGATCGACGTCATGTTTACATGCTACCTGCTACAGTCGATATTTCGGCTAAAAACATGGTGTAAATGGCGTCTTTTGTGGTTAAATTTTAATGTCGCAGCTCGCAGACACTTGGATTACACCACATGAGCAGGATGGAGACATTTTGTGCTTGTTTTGTGTTCTTTTTTCTTTCTTTTTTTTCTTTTTTTAACATTTTATCCGTGGTCTCCATTCACTGCCATTAGCTGCACCCCTGTTTTCTGCTGAAACTCCACGATTGTTTTGTGAACTGAAGACCTTCACCCATCCTCACATTGGCATAGAGGTGAGTACATATTGAGTGGACTACTATTCTGGGTTGGAATATCGCTTTAATTTATCTTGAGACGGCAAAACTTCTTGTGATAATGGCTTAATTTATTTCGTTTTCTGAAGAGAAAACACCTCTGAAGTGCTGTTTGCACTCGCCTTTGAGGTTGTAGCCAGTCCAGACACGGACTGATCTGAATTTTGTCTGTAACAGAAAAACAGTTTGAAACCCTGATTGAGTTCAGTCTGATGTGTTGATCAATAATGGCTACTCCTTGATCTGACATTTTCAGCTGAAATCAGTTGCTACAGGTGTCAAAATGCCATCTATGCATGCTGGCATGGCACTTGTGATCTGTACAAAGAAAGAGAAAAATAGCCTCTTGTTTTCTTGAGATAACGTGATAAAATAACCAGTCATCACGTGAAAACAAGCTTTGTTAGAGACAACGAGATAATTAACTACAACGAGATAATTAACTACAACAATTTACAATTTCCTTTACAACATTTTTACCTGCCATCCTGACTTTGGAGCGCTGCAATCCGTCTCCTTGAGCAGACAGAAAACAATTTCATTTTATCAAGGAGCACATAGTTTGTATAAATGTGTTCAAAAGTTCAAAGCCTTTATTAGTTATGTGATGTGCTCTGACTATCAGTTATAACAGTGTACCACATTACTTACTTGTATCTTTTTACCATGAAGATGCAGAGGACTCCAAAGATCACCGCTGTACCAACTCCCACTACTGCAGGAATGATGATGTGGTTATAGTTTTCTGTACCTGCAAACAGAGAGAATGTTTACAAGCGCCATTCTTCCTTTCGGCTGCACAAATATATCCAGCATAAAAAAGATCTCACGTTTTACATAGAGTTTCAGTGTTGTAGAGGACGTCTTCCGTCCATTAAACTCTGCAGTGCAGGTGATCTCACTGTGGTCGTCATTTTCCTGAGGAATGAACGTCAGGATGGACTGCACTTCCCAGTAACCTTGAAGAAGTTCTTTGTGGGTCACAGTGACGTCAGTGTCTGCGGATCCCCTACTCCATGTGAGTGTAGGTGCATGGGAGGGGCAGGTGTGCCTGACTGAACAGGTGAGAGTGTGGGGATGATCTTGAATGACTGGCTTCGGGTTTGACACTGAAGGTTTTGGAGCATCAGCTATAAATGAGAAAAGAAAGAGGTTAGGTAAGGGGCAAATCGTTGTTAAAAAGGAAAATTGATATACATTTATAACATTTTTGGAAAGTTGGTAACTTACGGAGCATTGTAAACTCAACACAATCCTCAACAAAGGAGAACTTGTCAACGGTGGATGTGTCAGTCTCGGTTCGTGCCAGTTCAATCCGGAAACAATAAGGGCCGTTGTCATGATCTTTAATTTCAGTGATTTCCAAGGTGCAGTTGCCCTGACCCAGATGTCCCAACAACTGAGTGCGGCCCCTAAAGTTTTCTAAGACTTGTGTGCTGTCCTCGTAATAGATGCGTTCATTTCTCTTATCTGAACGATGCCAGATCGCTCTGAGCCTGGAGGTGGGCAGCTTTTCTTTAGGATGGCTGAATTTACAGGGCACCACAACACAGGATGTGACCAGGGCATCAAGGTTTCTTACAACACTGGCCTTCCATTCTTCAGTAAAAACGGGGCTGCTAACAGCTGAAAGAGAATTAAGGAAGTGACAAAGAAATAAATGATTTCTAAGAGGTCTCTTTGACTGCTTTCGTTTAAGTGGAGCATGTAGGAATGATACTGGAAACAAAAAGGTGACTTATTGTGTTACCTGCCAGGAGCAGACAGAATATCATCACCTTGCTCTCTTTGTCCATTCTCTGAGGTTTTTTTTTTTTTGGTGTAATACACTGTGGGATGTTTAAATGAAAGAAAAATAAATTAAAAAAATGACATTTCAACCACTACCTACTTCTACTGCTGTTGGATAGTATTTACATTTGAACTGATATGGTTACCTGGACTTTGGTATCAGTACCCAAGGTAACTTTTTTGGTACTTTCTTCTCTAAGTAATAACAAAAGTGTAATATCAGTTGTAAAATAAGTAAAAAGTGTTCTTCTACTTCTCATTTTTCACTTCTTTTTTGTGGTGTGGGATGTAGTTTGCAAAGCTACTCATTTCTATATCTAAATGTACTCAATAATTAACATAAATAATGAACATCAAATTAAAACGCATAATTTCAATGAGCAGTTAGGTTGAAATATCACCATGCCAATCACAACACATAAAGAACCTGGTTTCTGCCTGTAAAAGGGAAGTTTTTCCTCACCACAGTAGCCTCAGTGTTTGCTCTTGGTGGGACGTACTGGGTTCATGGAGTACTGTCTGTATGAAAAGTGCCCTGGGATAACTTTGTTATGATTTGGCACAAATAAAATTTAATTGAATTGAATCATTGGATAGAGACAAATGTGTTTTGTAACTGTTAGCTAACACTGATTACACAAAATGAACCGTTTTGTGAAAGTGATGACCTTGCGTAAGTAAATGCTCCCCTTTCTCTGTAAGAGGAAATATGACTCTTTATGTATTAAATTTGGATTCATAATGGCAGGCAGTGTGGCTGTGTCAAAAGCATGGTGTGATGAATGTGATGAGATCTTGTCACAGTGCAGTTTATGTACCATGTTATGTTTTTTTTTTCTCATTTATTTGGGAATGTTGTACCCAGAAATCTTTTAACAATCAGAAGTGGACTGGAGTGGTTGCAGAGATATCAGCTGTAGAGATGTCTGCCTTCCCTCCAGTATAATTAGACTACATGGCCCACAGTTTGAGGTGCTTAAAGCACCAAAAATACATCAGAAAAATCTAAAGCCTCTTTTTTCCAAAAATCATGAGCAGTTACTCAAGAAAATCCACAGACTATGCTGTGAGCTGTTTTGTGGAGGTGCTACTTTTTTCTGCAGTAGAATCTAAACAAAACTACTTTAGAATCTACCAGATCATGTTTTTTTTCAAAAGAGACACTAGTTTTGATTTTTTCAAATATTTTCAAACTTCAAGCCAAGTACCATTGAGTTATATTAACATTTAAGAGAAGGCAGTTATCTCTACGGTCGATATCTCCAAAACTCTGCAACTCACACCAAAGCAAGCTAGATGGATAAATAGCGCTGCAGGCCAGGGGAAACATATCTATTTTTGAATTTTGGGGTGAACTGTCCCTTTAAATAACAAAAGGCTGAGAACCCCTGATTTATACCATTTTACACACCACACAAGATAAAGTCCCTCCCTTCCTTCCTCTTCCCTCCTGAACACCCATCCTGTCATTCTGTCACCAGAACATGTGTGAAAACACTGTTGTGTGTCAGTGTAGCCCTGGCCAGGTTTGCATTTCACATCACAAAGACTCACGTGAGTGTTATCTGTGTCAAGTTTTGAAAGGTGTAACTTGTGACCACTTTCAGCTACTCATTGTTGACTCTCTATAATTTATACACGCTTTCTCTCTACACTCCAAGTTACTCTGTCATCCAGATTGGCTCTCAGGTATTGGAAATTTGGTGATCGGTACTCAGTTGCAACCCCTAGTACCTTAGAGTACAGAGTTGTGTGCCTAACCCTAACCACTGGTCATGCAAATTACAAGGAAACAGTGAGAATGGAACTTCTTCAAACAACACTTATCTACGCATGCAAGACAAGTTTATTTATTCAACAAATACTGTCAATGTTAATGTACACATACAGGATAAACACATCTGAAACAACACATAATATATTAAGTATAATTTAAATAGTCTCAATTCATTCCTTTT
Source organism: Lutjanus campechanus (assembly GCA_027495735.1). Taxonomy (NCBI): domain Eukaryota; kingdom Metazoa; phylum Chordata; class Actinopteri; order Lutjaniformes; family Lutjanidae; genus Lutjanus; species Lutjanus campechanus. The sequence continues at coordinate 16,076 of JAJHUR010118338.1, forward strand.
TTGTATGAATTACCTGTGCTCTCTTTTCTATTCACTCTCTTGTCTATTTAGCAAAGTAACACTCATTGTATTTACTGTAAACTTCCTAAATTAAATATTGAAAGAAAATACAGTAAACCAGTCTTACCCGAGGGCTGATCAGAGCTGTCTGTTTCTGTTAAAAACACCTCGTGAAGAATGACTCGTGGTGAGTTATTCATACAAAGATATGATCTCTACAGGCAGCAAAAAAAACTGCAGGCACCATTAGAGAAAAAATGCAATCTGTGTGGGTGAGGTGAAAACAGATGTAAAGGAGGCAGCAGCAGAATTGATGGTGTATAAAGCAGGGAGTGGTCTTAAGTATTTCTGTGATATGAGAATTATAGATCTCCATATTTCCATGGAAGACTAATTCCTGTTGTGTGTTATTATGAAATGAAGTTTTCAAAAAATAAAATAAAAAGCTGTAAAAACTTATAAACACAAAACTTAAATCAGATAACTATGATGTGCATTCACCTGCATAGTAAAGAGTATGAAAGATCTTACAGTGCAGTCAGAGAGTATCAGAGCTGGGACACATTATAATGAAACGGTGACTATGATTATAAAGTGCAGACTTTCAGTTAAATTTAAGCAGTGGACAGAAAAGGGAACAGAGCATAGATGGACATGCCAGACAGGCCAGTACTGCAGACATCTCTACTTCTTGCTCTTTTGTGGGCTTTTGTGCCCCTCCTGCCCCATAGTCACACAGACCACTGCAGACGACATCAGAAGTGTTTCTGTCTACTGTATTATATTTAATTCGTATAGCTATGCAATGCTTTAAGTAAATCTCATACATTAACACGCCAAAAAGTGATTATCCACCAGTTTGTATATGTCAGCTGCTCTTATCTGGATCAAACAGTCAGAATGTGCAAATACACATGCCTAGCCAAGGTATGTCTTTGTAAAAAAATTGATGTCTCTTGTAATTGAAAAAAAAAAAACACAATCATGGAGTGTTTGCAATTTAAAGTGCAATCAGGCATGAGATTTACATGATTACAGGTCATTTATAGCACTGTTTTCAGTATGTGTTTGGTATGGTATGGTGTGTTTGGTATCCTTGTTTTGGTCAATATTTAGATTTTAATATCATTTTACATGATTAGATAGGTTATAATGCTGTAAAATAACAATCTCTTTTACATGATTTCACCGGCTCTGTGACAGATTATATTTATAACCAATCCAGTCATTTTCGCCAGTGTAAATATTTTTAAAGTGAAAATCCCTCCAAAATAAAAAATACATACTTTCTTTCTGGTTTGTAGTGGTACTTATTTATCTATACTTTTTTTGGTGTGTGTTGCCAAGTTTTGGAGATATCGACCATAAAGATTTCTGTCTTCTCACTAATATAATGGAACTAGATGGTGCTAGTTGCTAGTCTAAACTGGTTGCTCAAAATAATCCACAGATCCTGTTGTGAGCAGTTTCAAGTGGGAACTACTTTGTATGGGAACTAGTTTCTTTCTAGAAAACCAGAAGACTGGCTCATCTCTAGTTCCTACATGAAACTACTCACAAAGATGTCTGTAAAATATCCTGAGTCATGATTCCTGGAAAAAACACTGGTTTGAAGTTTTCAAATATATTTTTAAATTCTCTCCATTATAATGGAGAAAAGGCAGACATTTCGGTAACACTACATAATACAGCCCGCGAGTTAGAGCGTACCTACCGCTCACTTAGAGCGTACCTATCACTCACTTTGCACCAACTTCCACAGAAGTACAGGGCAACTCTTGCTCACTTCCCCCACTGTTTCCCCCGTGTTTTACAGTATAACTAGGCTGCGTATTAGAGTGTAACTACCGTACAGTTACTGCATACTTTTCACTAACTTCCACAGAAGTACCGGGTAACTCTCGCTCACTTCCCCCACTGTTTCCCCCGTGTTTTACAGTATAACTAGGCTGCGTATTAGAGCGTAACTACCATATAGTTACTGCATACTTTTCACCAACTTCCACAGAAGTACCGGGTAACTCTCGCTCACTTCAGTAGTTGCAGTAACTGTACGGTAGTTACGCTCTAATACGCAGCCTAGTTATACTGTAAAACACTGGGGAAACAGTGGGGGAAGTGAGCCAGAGTTACCCAGTACTTATGAAGTAACTGTATGGTAGTTATGCTCTAATACGCAGCCTAGTTATACTGTAAAACACGGGGGAAACAGTGGGGGAAGTGAGCGAGAGTTGCCCTGTACTTCTGTGGAAGTTGG
>JAJHUR010118340.1:1396-14148 GCA_027495735.1 Lutjanus campechanus
ATATTCAGTTTACTGTCAGAGAGGACTAAAGAAACCAGAAAATATTCACATTTGAGGAGCTTTCTTTAATTAAAAATGACTCAAAACAATTAATCGATTAATTAATCCTGTTGTTAGTTGAAAAACAGGTACAAAAATAGGTGCAAACGTGAAACACACGGACGTACATGGATGGACGAACAACAAAATTTAGGCAATCAGTTGCCACAATTTTCTTTAGTTCATAAACTTAGTCTGAGGTTATCAGAGCTTAAATATTTAACAGTGTTACATGCACTCTTTGATTACAGTTAAGTATAAAAAATACTTTATTTCATTTTAAACTCAATACAGTAATAAATAAAATAGATTTTTTTTTAATATTTGTGTTTTTTAGGGACTCTTTTCCCATTAATTGAATATTATGAGTTTAATAAACATAAAAGAAAGAAAAATTTACGGACACTCAACATTTTTAAGTTAGTAGAAAACCCTGACTGACTCACTACTACAAATAATTAATTTTAGCGTTCAGTTTTACAGTGTAGTCAGCTGCAGTTTCAGCTGTTTGAACGTTTGTTGGTAGAAAACAGTGAGTGGACACGGAGAGACGGACGAGATGATGAAAGAGAGACTTCAGAAAGAGGAAGAAACATCCGAGCAAAGAAGCTCCAGAGTTGAGAAAGAGTAAGTGTGTGTGTGTGTGTGTGTGTGTGTGTGTGTGTGTGTGTGTCTGTGTGTGTGTGTGTGTCTGTGTGTGTGTGTGTGTGTCTGTGTGTGTGTTACCTGCGGGTCGCTGCGCAGAGACGCCACCCCTCCCCCTCCCAGTGAACTCTGCAGGACGAAGTTGAGGCCGTGGATCCCCGGCAGAGTGTATCTGTAAGAAACACCACACCACTGTAACCACGGCAACGCAAACCCTCCCACTTTTAAAAACACAAACACACACACACGTGAAACACAGACACACACACACACACAGTCTCTGCCAGCACAGCCTGGCACCATGTGTTCGTTATGGCGGTTTATTGCAAACGATCACATGTTAATGTGTGTGTTCAGCTTTTGATCAGACAGTACGTGTTTGTCGTGTGTGTGTCATAGTTAACCACTCTTGGTCAGCATTCTTCTTCTTTATTCCCTGAAGTCTTTCCACTAAAATGTGTCAGCTTTTTGATATTATAAGTCCAACACACATTCAACACCTTCTCGCCATTTCAAAAATCATAAGAGCTCAAAAAAGTTCCAAACAAAAGCTCTGAATTAACTTCAGAAAGCAAAGAAACAAAAAGTAAAACAATCCAAAATGAAAGTGCAATTATAGTCATTATGGTCAAAAGGCTGCAACCAAACCACAGCTTCAGTTCCCAACATTTACAGAAAAAAAAACACACCTACATCGCCGGCAGACAAACAGAAAAAGGTGGAGTGGTACCTGACCTGCGCACCAAGTATCCACAACATAAACTGATGTTAAACAATACAAAAAAGTAAATAATTAAATGATTTCTTTTCACAACAATGACAAGCATGTTCAGTATAATCTGAGCAAATTATTACTCACATTGTGGGAACATACGTTGTTGTGGGGACATAGGTCTGACCTCCCACTCACAGACTGGGGACCCGTCTGCCTTGTGGGGACCAAATACAAGTCACCACAAAGTAAATCATTAACTTTTAGGGTAGAGACTTGGTTTAAGGTTGTGCTAAGGTTAGGTTTAGGTTTAGGTGTGTGTTTGTGCATGTATATGTTTGAGGGGGAAGGGCTGAATGTGTTCATATGCAAAACCTGTGAGTGTGTGTGTCTGTAAGCAGTTAAATCTGTGTGCGCGCGTCTGTAAGCAGTTAAGTGTGTGTGTCCGGGGCCTCCTGCGGGTTTAACGAGCGGTGGAGGTGCACTAATGAAGCGTCTGTGGCGGCAGGGAGGCGTTTCAGGGTGTGAGAGGAGACGCAGGTCAGCAAGCTTTACAACCTTCACCTCTTCATTACGCTAATCGCTAACACGCCGCGCGCTGAGTCATCACTCAGACATGTCTGCCCGCCGTGCACGTGTTCAACCGTTTCCCAAAATTCTCCTCCGTACCCGCAGATTAACAACTACAGCCCCACAGCTGGTTCACCGGGGAGCTACTCGTCTTGTCAGGCAGTTTGTGCAGCTTTAGCTCAGCAGCGCCCACTATGGCCACAAGTGGTAATTACAGGAAATCAGATTGACTGGATTTCCATTTATTTTTGGTGACATATGCTGTGTTTACTTCTTGTTTTACTTCTGCGATAAAATGTTGAAAATGTGACTCAGCAATACCTATCAGTAGTTTGCTAACATTTGCTAACATTAGCCATCATTAGCTACAGACCAGACGAAGTAAGGCCGGATCAGTAAAACCCATTAATGCAGACGTTCCCCAACTTTTTCAGCTTGAGGCCCAAAAAAAGAAATCTATAGTCTCCAAAACAATCCCATGAGTCCAGGAATGAATGAACAAATGTCGGAATGTCAATCACGACGAGCACGTTAATGTTAACAACTGCAGCTACCACTGACAAGTAATGTTGGCGTGCTACCAACACACCATTCACCAACTAACAGACACACAAACAAACAATACAAATGCTACATACATACATTTTCACGCTCCCATTACTCTATGCAAATTTGCGACCCAAGAAAAACATGTCTGTGACGCATTTAGGATTCTCAACTTTAACAGATTTTTATTAGCTGTGCTAGCAGTCCACCACTTTGGTCAAGACTGAAATATCTCGGCTACTGGATGGATTACGACAAAATTTTCAGACATTCATGAGACCCAGATGATGAATGACTTTTCCTTTAGCGCCACCATGAGATTCACATTTTTAGTTCAGAGAACTGTTTGACAAACTTTCATAAACATCATATTATTGCTCTGGCTTTTATGTCAGTTAAGCGTATCATTATGATGAACTGGAAATCACACAAACCAAATTATTTCAGTATAGATAATTGGTTAAAAGACTTTCTGAAACTATTATCAATGGAACGGACACCTTCAACTCTTTTTGAATTTGACCATGGTGATGATGGACCCTTCCCTTTATTTGTTTTGCATTTTTGTATAGTGTCGTTGTTGTGTTACTGTCTAACAGTATGTACGCTATATGTAGTATGTCAGTATGTTGTATTTGTCATATGTCAAATCAAAATTATAAAATAAATTTAAAAAAACATTGTCAAGTCTAAAAAGTCTACCAGTGCACTAAAATTATTCCAATTTGTTTCTTACAGAAAAGGACTTTTCAAGAAAAAGTTTTTTGATTTTAGTTTACTTGCGGTAAAAAAGAGGTTAAAGTCGTGCTGACAATGTATTTTCTCAGTGAGGATGTCTTTTTGAAAAAGCTAAAAGATGTTGACAAGATTCTTTCTTTCCATATTCTGCAACATAAATCAGTCTGATGTCTACTACTGAACTGGGGAGCAACACGTGAACAACTCTGTCCAGCTCCCACGAGGCTTTGCTTGCTCACCAGTGGTTGACCTTCAGCCAGTTGCCTCAAACTGTTTGTGATCTTTCAGAAAGCTCGTCTTTGTCTGTGAGGAGTTCAGCGCATCAAATACTTTTGTTTGGAGACGAACTAAACATCCAGAGCCTCCGGATGTTCAGACTTTTATTGTGTCTGCACTGCTGTGTCATTACAGGGTGATTACCTTGGAGGAAGGTTATGACAGTCAGTAATGTTTATGGTGTTGTTTCTTGGTTTCAGTGAAGTCTGTAGCGGTTCTCCTCCTGACTACAGGATAACGGTTTGAACCACAGCCGTCCTCCACTGTCTTCAGCACTCTGTTAAATCTTTGTCAATGTGGTATTTGTGAGGTTTGGAAACGGAGCCAGTAACATGGTTAAGATGTTTCAAATAGGAGTTTGGAGTCCCGCTAGTTGTGCTTGTGGACACAATATAACAAACAGCTGTGAAACATCATGCAATCAAAAGGCAAAAGCTCTGAGATGCATACCAACTCTGGGAAGGGTAATTATCATTTTCATTGTTGATTAATGTTTTTCAATTACTTCTTCAGTCTATAGAATGTCAAAAATTAATGACGAGGGCGAGCCCCCGTAGTTGACTGAGATTCTTCCATTGGAGCATTTGTTTTTTTGTTTTTCGTTTGTCAGTCAGTGTGAATCACAGTTTCAGAATAAAACAGATGGAAGCTACAAAAATACAGGGAGAACATTTCCATGAGAAAGTAACAGAGATCATAAATATATTTTTTTATTAGCTGGTGCACTTGTTAAAATATATTCTCTGGACCACATGTACTATGTGGTGACTGATGAGAAAAGATACATGAGTGGGCGGTAAAAAAGTTTCAGCTCTTGTTTTTTTATCTGCGTCATCGTACACAGATCAATGCAACAGCATGACAGGCTGTAAACTTTACAAACCGAGTCTCTAAATCACCACAAACCACAAACTAACTGTGACGGAAGCAGAGAAGAGACACTTCACCAGAGTGCAACATTATACCAGCTCAATAACTGCATGCTAACACTGTCTCTATGAGCATGTTAGCATGCTGACATTAGCATGTAGCTCAAAGCACTGCTGAGCTGCTAGCATGGCTGTACACGTTGAAGCTTTTCTTATGAAACAGCTAAATCAGGAAATGTCGTGTTTTCAGCAGCAGTAACTTTACACGACTCCTAGAAGTAAAACAAAGCAGAAACCTGAAAGTACAAACAGCGACGCGGGAGAGAAACTAAACTTCAAACCACAGATATTCAGATTTAGAAGCTACAAAAGTACTGAGACCTGAACACACAGACACTCTTAAAAACCAGCTGGACTTGGTGCAGCTCAGGGCATTAAAAGCAGTAATGGAAATCAAAGTATCTGGAGCCTGTGATTGTTAATTTTATAGCAATTTTGTAAATGTTTAGCAAATGTTTAAAAACCTCAAAACAGGATGAGCAGGACTATGAGTTTTTGGGAGCAGCTTGGAGAGGAAAAAGGTCAAGAAAGAAGAAATTAGTTAAAGTATGAAAAAAAATGTGAGGGTATTGAACTTATTGTGACTTGAACTCTGTCTTGCACCTGAATGTTTTTGTGTAGATGTGCACACACGCTTGGTCCCTAACCTTAAAATTAAATTAAAAAAAGAAAAAAAAGAAATTAGTCAGAACTGAGCTGACAGTTTAGTATGAAGTGAGGAGCCGTACTGGCGTGCTCCACATATAAATACTGAGAGAAGAAGAAGAAAACAAACATGGACGAGGTTACTGTGGTTTTCCTACAGTTTGAATGTCATGCTAGCTCTGCATGTGTGTGTGTGTGTGTCTCCGGCTCGATCATGACTAATATCTGTTGTGCGTCTTGTTTTCGTTCTGTTGTGTCTTGTTGCTGAAGGCCGACGTCTGACAGTGATTACAACGACCACAGCCGCTAATCGCTGCTGCTGCTGCTGCTCTGTGCGTGTGTGTGTGTGAGATGTTGAAATGTCTAAATGCAGGGTGGAGGAGTTAAAGTGTCCGTGCTTCACTTGGACAGCGATGTGCACACACAAACACAGCTACATCCTCTTTTACACACACAAACTCCACTTTAAGTTCTGACTAAAGCGGATTTCACACCACAGAAAAAAAACTGAATTAATCATCATATCCTGATCTAGTTTTTCCCAGAGTCTAAAACAGCTACAACAGTTTTATGACTTTTAATGACTCTGTTGTAATGTGTCTGAATCTGATGAGCGGATCAAATGTTAACGTTAACAATAATTTGTCACTGTAAGAATTAACAAGATTGTTTTTCATCATTTTTTCAATATGAATGTTGAGCAAATCTAATAATCTGCTTTATCTGCTTTACCATCTGTCACTTAGCTTCCAGTGTCAAATCTGCAGTAAACATCTGTGGTCACCTGAGCGCCTTTTCATCCTTTAGTTAGTTAGTTAAAAAACTTGTTACAGTTTGATTTGTACATACTATTAATAGTTTACCGTTCGCTTTGTATTAGGGCTGCGCAATTAACTGAAATTTTAATTTTGATTTTCAAATCAGGAGGTGCAATATTTGTTAAAGGCAAAACGTGTCGACAAACTTTTAAATGACTGAATGTCGTGAGGCAGCGATGTCCCGTCCTAAAAGTCACTGGTTGTTTCCAGGAGGCACGTCTGCACCACGGTTTTGATCCGTCCTCCACACGTCTGAAACCCCACCGGCAGTGTTTCAGAAACGTTTCAGCAGCGTTTTATCCGCCTGATTAGTTCTCTTTATTTGCTTGTTGTGCTTCTATCATGGATAAGAACACTCTGCAGTTAAATATTCTCTTTTCTGTCTGTCTTGATGGTCGTGTGTCTGCACAGGGTCTTTTACTTTGACAACTGACCAGATTCTCTCTAATTTTTAAATAATTTTTTAAATATGCTTGTTCGTTCTGACGTTCTGAGGTGCTGCTGCTGGAATCACAAGTGGTGTGTTCAATGGCAGCGATCATAATAAAAAATAAAAAATAAATCTGAGGGTGTTGAAATGTAAATGTTTGTAGCGAGCAGTCACAGTCACTTCGTTAGCATTTAAGCACTTGCTTTCATACTGTGGTGAATGAATATGCTGCACAGTCCACTTGGTGTTGGAACGCACCCCGCCTCCGACGCTGCATCCAGCTTTCCATGACCGAGCACAAAGTACAGCTGAGGCTGATGGGAATGTCATTTAGTCATGAATTAAAGCGTGATGACAAGTTGTGCTCATTTCTTTCTGCGTCTTTCAGCATCGTTGAGGTTTGCAGCAGTGTTGTAAGGCTTTAAAAGTTGACGCTCCCACATCAGACTTGTAGGAAAACATGTGATAAACAACAGATAAAATCACACTCCTCTCCTCACACTCTTGGTTTAGGTTTTGTCCCTTTTACACTTTGACAGAATGTAGTTGAGTAATAAAAGAATCCCTGATCAGATGTCAACATCTCATGTGAACTCCCACACATCCTTGTTTTGATGCTTTTTCTTCCTCTCTCCCACACACACACACACACACACACACAGAGTGTTTCTCCGCTCACCGTGTGACGGCGTTCTTCACCCCCGGCTGGATGAGGTGGGAGAAGAATTCCTCCACCACAGAAGAAGTCAGGTGTTTTTTCAGGTAGGGGAAGAAGAGGGGGTGACGAGCGATCACTCCTGAAGACAAAAGACAAAACTTTATGACACGTTCTGTGTTTTGTTCACATCAGAAGTGACGATGAAATGTTGTTCTGACACTTTCTAATATGAGCGGAACTTCAGTAAGAATCAGAGGTGGGAAGTAATTAAGTACAAATACTTTGTTACTGTACTCAGGAAGATTTGTTTTAGGTATCTGTTCTTTACCTGAGTATTTACTTTTCAGACAACTTTTTACTTTTACTCCCTACAACAACGGAACACAAATATCTGAACTTTCTACTCCTTACATTTTCAAAACAGGCTTGTTACTTTAGTTTTAATATATTTAGAGGAATTATTGATTATTTTTATTGATTATCAAGACAGATTTCTTTCTTTTGTCCTAAATGGACGAAACGAAAACACACAGAAGACGATTCCTTGGTGTGTCCATCAGTGTTTATCACACACGACAGATGTAACATGATAAAGACGTAAGAAGACAAAAAAAACGTCATAAGAGACCAAAAAAGATGTAACGAGACACAAAATCACATAAAAGACGAAACAAGATGATGATATTAAATGACATTAAGACGAAAACCAACAAAAAAGCACAACTTTTCAAGGAGAAACAGACAGAGGGAGACTCTCTGGTGGAGAAAAGTCTCAGAAATGTTCTTCAGAGGACGACTTTTTACTTTTATACTCTGAGGACATTTCAGAGCCTGAACTTTTTCACTTTTACTGCAGTAAACAAGTTGAATCAGTACTTCTACTTCTTTTTTCCACAAGTATCTGTGCTTTTACTCGACTACAGAAAGTGTGGACCTTTGCCACCTCTGGTGAGGACTTGGCTTCACTTGTTTGTCCACTTAGTCCTGACTTCTCACCGATGTTTGCCGAGTCTCCTTTGTCTCCGCTCCTGGTGTAGGCCAGCTCCTCCAGTCTGTAGCTGTGGGGTCCACTGGGCAGCTCTGGACAGAGATCAGAAAAACAAAAACGTGTTTGTTTGGCTCAGCTCAAGGTGATAAAACACCGAAGCAAACATTCAATCACTTATTCTCATGCAACCTCGCTCTCAGTTCAGGCCTGGAAGCATTTTTATGGTACACGTGAGTGTTGTTTTTTTTATTTTTATGGTTTTACCGTGTAAAACAAGGCTTCACACGACTGTTTAGACAAGTGTTTATTTATTGTTCAGGCAGAGTAATGTGATTTATTTCTCTGTCTTTTTGTTCTACGTTCAAGAATGTAGCAGTGGGATTTATTTAAAACAAATATTGAACCGTGGAAAAATTCCTACATGAGTCTGAATGCCACCGTTCTCAAGACTTGACAGGTACGTTAATTAACATTTTCCTCATTATAATATTACAAAACTGATTTGGGTCGACATGTTTATCAAGAAAGTATTTGTTGTTGCACATTAGCTGAGCGTTTGTAGGAGAAAGGGTTGCTTGGTGATGAGCTGTGTCTTTACAGTTCGTTGTGGACGTCAGCTACAGTTGTTGAGGTCAGTGTGGGGATTGTTTGATAGACACGCAACTCCAGACTTGATAACATACTGATCTCCTAAACGTTCCTTTAATCAAAGTAAGAAGAAGATCTTCATATCTAACGTTAAAGATCAAAGTTACAGATATATACGACACCCTACTAATGAGATTCAAACATGTAATTGGCATTAAAGGAGGCTGAACTGGTTTAAGTCTTATTTATCAAATTGATCTGTTTGTTCATGCTAATGATGAATCCTCTATGCATGCCAAAGTTAGCCGCGGAGTTCCGCAGGGTTCTGTGCTTGGACCATTTCTGTTCACCCTGTATACACCCTGTCCTTCAGTCAGGATTATTCGGAAACGTTCATTGTTATGCAGACGATACCTTATTATATCTATCAATCAAGCCAGATGAAACCAATCAGTTAGCTAAACTTCAAGCATGTCTAAAAACCTGTGCTCAGTGCTTACTCTTGGTGGGAACAGTTGGGTTGATAAAGAGTACGGTCTAGACCTGCTATTTATAAAAAAAAGTTCCCTGAGATAACTTTGTTATGATCTGAAGAACAAGAACAAGAACACGAGTGTTTCCACTGCTGTTAACTGCCCCATGAAAGAATCATTACAACTTGCTCAACTGAAACTAATTACTCAAGACCTCTGTCATCGATGGGTGAGCCAACTGGTTTCGGTACTACTTCTTCTTCTTCGTTTATTGGCAAATAACTGATAATGTTCCCGGTTCGTGACCCCTACTTCTTCTTCCTTGTTTAGTAACATAGCTTATAGCGCTCATGATGAAACCACTAGCCTAATTTATTTGCTCTAAACCAGTTCTTGGAAAGTAATAGTTTCAAAATAAGATGAAAACACGGCGAATGACAGTGAAAGCGGTGTAAACTGCACGCTCATGTATTTTTTTATTGATTGTTTTTATTAACTGCATCATTTTAAGCCTTATTTCCACTTCAAAAATGTTTAAAATTTGCTAAAACTGTAGCTGCGATATCGTGGTTTATATTTCCTGTTATTATTACATTTACTTACTATATCTTGCAGTATGTATTTAATAACACCAGTTACTCTACAGTTACTTTGTCTTTAATGTCGTTTCACTTCAGTCTTGCATGACTGTGTCGGACGCTCGCTGTAACAACAGCAGGGACAGATTACAGTAATGTGCAGATCGTTTATCTCTGCCTGTGAGAGGTAGATCATCCATTAGTTACGCCTACTTCAACACGCACGCACAAGACATGCAAACAGGAGTTTACTCATTCTTTGTTCATCACTAACCTCTGTCTCATGGACACAGATGCTACAATTTAATATTAAATAGATGAGCAAACAGCTAAAGTTTACTTTGATTTATTTTTTTTTAATTAAAACCATGTGAATAATTATCAAAAGCAGCAGCTCCTTCTTTTCTGAGTGTTGTTATTCTCCTGGTTTGGCCTTTGTGATTGGAGAGGCTTTCCTGTTTTCAGCCTGGAATGTGAAGGCCAGGACTCAGTCAATGTGTTGGTGTGGACGCACTTGCTTTTCTTGAAAGACTTGTAATGTCTGCAGCCTATCTGCTGTTAATCATAATGTTAGTTTTTAATTTTTACCCGGCCTCTGTTCACGTCTACCTGGCTCTCTTAAAGGGGATGAGAGATGACACTCATGTTACGCCCAAAACACACTTTTAATGAAGGGATTATTCATCTGAATTTGTTCAGTTATCATTGATGAATGTAGTGAAGTAAAAAGTACTCTGAGATGTAGTGGAGTAGAAGTATTAAGTAGCGAAAATGAAGCACAAGTACCTTGAAATTTTACTAAAGTCTCCACTTTAGTAAATCTACTTTATAATTCGATTTTTGTTCCGTTTTCATTGTGTGAATAATTCTGCCGCGTCAGAAGAATCTCATTAATGTTGTGTTCAGTCTGTTAACAGCATTCAAGGAGTGTCCTAAAATCTGCTGAGTGTGTGTGTGTGTGTGTGTGTGTGTGTGTGTGTCTCTGTCTGTTTCGTTTTTTGAGAAGTACAAGCTGTGCCACTTTTAATCCTTTCATCCTTTCACCAACGCTGCATTCACATTCACACAAAACACTCAGGACACACACTCTTTTAGCTGTGTCACACACACACACACACACACACACACACACACACAGACCACCATGATCCCGTGCAGCCGCGGCGGTCTGAGGTTTTCTGTGGTGTTGATGAGTTTTTTATGTGGATTTTTATATCATTTGATTTGTGCAAACAGTCAAATGTAATTCTGAATGTTTCTTCGGAACAATAAAGTGGTGTTGCAGTGCATTTATATCGTGATGTCGCCCTCTATAGACAAACGTCAGTAACTGCAAGTCGATTGATATAAGTATCAATCCCCTGTTCATCAATAACTACTCATTTATTCTGTCTCTCATTTAAAACTGAAGCTGTCTGACTCCAGATCTTCAAGGAGCCTTAAAACGCCCTCATGGATCATTGGAGCCGCTCATGGAGCTCTTTAAAGTGTCTCCGTCAGGTGTTGTGCGCTGTTGTTTACCTCTGTCAGGTGCATCGTCTGCTGATGTGGGAGGGGCTTCCTGCTCAGGTGTGTCTGGCTCCGCCTCTGCGAGGGACTCCACCAGCTCTCCACCCATGTGAACGTCCACCTGCAAGGATGTCAACAAAACAAGACTTTTATTTATTTTTAAAGGACTTTCCTTAAAAAAGGAGGCAGTTCGGAAGAAAAAAGGGAACTTTTGGGAGCTACAAGAAAGTAAACTGTCCTCCGACTGTATAGACACAAGGCTGATTTAAGAAAATGACATTAGTTCTGAATAAATAACTCAGACACCTAATTTACTCATCTACAGAGCAACGAATCTCAACTGGATAGTTGTTTGTTCCATCACTTCCTGTTTGGAAGCAATGTCTGTTATTTCAGACTGTTGCTATGGTCACAGTTCTGATCACAGACTCTGGAGGAACAATAAAATTATTGTTAAATCACTAAAAATCATTCTAAAATTAATATTTTGTGTTGAATTACTGATTATTTTTGGAATATAACTGTGTAACAAGCAGGATGATGTGCAGTGAGCAGGTCACTGTTGCAGAATAAAACCATAAAATCATTTTAAAATCAATATTTTGTGTCACTGAGATGTGTGCCAAATACTTTATTTTGTCTTGCATCATCCTGCTGGGATTTATTTCACAATAACGGCTCACTGCACATCATTTCCACACGCTGACTGACCCTTACATGCTCTTAGGCAGGTCCAATGATCAGTAATAACCGCTTGACATCTGGGTGACACAGAGTTTTTTTATACTTTATGACTCATTGAGTTCCTTCTTTGTTTTGAACCCAGAAAGTGTTGAGACAGCTCTTTTTCTTGATGAACGTTTTACAGCTCAGTTCAAACTAACCGTCAGCTCAGATTTGGGGTGCAAGAAGAAAAACGGCTTCAGGACCGGAGACCTGGACACGACAGAGACACAATGAAGATATGAGAACATGAGAGGACACACAGCTGTTCTGCTTCTTGTTGCTGTGTGAGGATAAGTTAAAGTTTCAGCTCCCTGTGAATGAACGTGCACACTAATAAAATAATAAACTCACACTCTGGGACGTCCGCCCACGATGCCGGTCAGTCCAGGAGCTGAGAGTGTGGGAAAGGAAGAAGAGAAGAAGTTTTACCATTAAAGAAACCCACAAAAATAACAAGAATCTGTGCAGTTTTAGCAGCAGATCTGAGTTCAGCCGTCCTACTTTCACTTCACTGAGAGCATGAATCAGCAGGAGTCACGCAGAGTTCATCCTGAGTGTGTGTGTGTGTTTTGAACTTGTCACCATAAACAAAAATCCAAATCTGGTTCAGGAGGTCACGACCCTCTTTATCTGCTGAAACACGCAGCCCGCAGCCAGCTGACGAATACTCCCTCTGTGATATTAATAAAACACTTGAAGCTGAGAGTGCAGCTCTGTTTGTCTCACTCATCCAGTTCATTAACACACTTCAGACTTTTTAGCTGCATTAAAGCAGATTAACTAAATCTACTGTAATTTACCAGCAGGGGTGCAATTTTCAGATTTATTGAGCTAATTACTCAGACTACAGATGTTAATGAGATGTAGTTTATCCTTTTTACATA
>JAJHUR010118343.1:1131-11330 GCA_027495735.1 Lutjanus campechanus
TCAAAAATAGTTCAGCAGCGTCAAGCACTTGCACATTAACAAGCTGCAAAAGTTGTATTCAAATATGGATACCATGCTGTGCAGAGTGTCTGACTGTCTCATAGTTTTACTGACTACAGCTTAACTTTAAGAGTGAAGAGCAAAGAAATGTTTCCGCTTCCAAACCGGGGACCTTTCGTGTGTGAGGCCAACATCACGTTAGCCTCACACGCGAAAGGTCCCCACTACACTACAGAAACTGGTAAAAAATATAATTCCTGTGCTGTCATGAATCCATCTGCTGACTGAAACATTTCAGGTGAAGGACAACATGTTTATTTTGACTTGAAGAAATCAAATGAGAGATTTTAACCTGCAGATTTAGTCCCAGTTGTTGTGTCCTGGATTTAAGTGACAGTAAGTTCTAGCTTTGCTAGCTTAACCAAAGGAGTCAACATACTTGAAGAATAAATCGTCCAATGATACAAACCCCAATAACAACAAAGTTGTGACGCTGTGTAAAACGTAAAGAAAAACATGCCACACTGATTTGAAAATACTTTTCAACCAAAGATACAGGAGTGTAAGAACGCAAGTGGAAGTGGAAGTATCAGAGTATTATGTTTTGTGATATGACCGTTTCCCCAAAGTTAGATTTTTATATTTAAAAACAGCAATATATCACCTTGCTTACAGCAGTATCGTGATATATTGAATCATGACCCTGTATCATAATACATACTGTATCACCAGATTCTTGAAAATTTAATGTTAATGTTTTGTTTAATGTTTTGCAAATACACTCATTCTAAATTTGATGCTAATTTAATGCTAATTGTCAATGCTTTGAAAGCAAAATTCTTTCTCATTCTTGCTTGATATACGACTTCAGGTGCTCAGCAGTCCTGTTTGGTCTCTGTTGTTGTATTTTGTGCTTCATAATGGACCATACATTTACAATGGGAGACAGGTCTGGACTGCAGGCAGGTCAGTCTAGTACATTACTCTTTTACTGTGAAGACACGCTGCTGGAACACGTGCAGAACGTGTCTTGGCGTGAAAAAGACGTTGTCTGGATGGCATCATGAGCACTAACACACCTCCATACCATCACAGCTGCTGTCTTTTGAAGTTAGTGCAGGTAACAATCTGGATGGTCCTTTTCCTCTTTAACCCAGAGGACACAACGTCCATGATTAGTGAAAACAATCTGAAATGTGGACTCGTCAGACCACAGGACACTTTTCCACTTTGCGTCAGTCCATCTCAGATGAGCTCGGGTCCAGAGAAGTCTGCAGTGTTTCTGGATGTTGTTGATATATGTCTTTCTCTTTGCATATTAGAGTCTTAACTTGCATTTGTAGATTCAGAGACAAACTGTGTTTACTGACAGTGGTTTCCCAAAGTGTTCCTGAGCCCATGTAGTATCCTTTATACAATGATGTGGGTTTTTAATGCAGTTTTTAATGCAGTGCTGCCTGAGAGGTCAAAGGTCACTGACATTCAGTGTTGGTTTTCAGCCTTGCCCCTCACATCTAGAGATTTCTCTGGACTCTGTGAATCTTTTAATGATATTATAGAGTGTAGATGGTGAAATCTCTAATCTCCTGCAGTTGTGTGTTAAGAAACTTGTTTTCATGATCATTCCTGATAAAGTACATAGTTCTTTCCAGTAAACTTCCCAGGAAATTCGGAAAAAAGTATCTTTGGTAAATCATGAGCTAAGTATTTCTAAAATCCAGGTCACAGCCCTGTTTCTGTAGGACAGCCTGTAAGTACTCTGAGAGGTGAAACCTGGGGCCAAAAAATCACATAGAATGTCCCTTGTGGAAATAAAATCAAGTGTTAAAGTGTGTAATTATAAAGTGAGTCCAATAATAGTAGTTAATGCGGCACTAGTGTTTGAATGAGTGGCTTTATTGATGCTTTCACACAAACATGCGGTATCTAAGATATAAAATGTTAATGCTTATGCCAGATAAGCCTGCTCCTGATGAATTATGAAAACTCTCCACTGTACATGGCTGTCTTATCTTCAGCCTGTGGCCCACCAAGGTCAGTCTTCCTCCTCACCACACCCAGCGAGCATCCTGCCCCCACCAGCGTCTTGCACATTCCACGACACACCTCGGTCCCTGCTGGACCTCAGCCAGAGCAGGAAGACCCTGTCATTAGAGTCTACACTCCCTCCTCTTCCTCCTTTTTCCCTCCTCCTCCTCAGCAGGGGCCAGACAGAGCCGCATCTTCGACCCCTTCTCCCCTCCACCTCCCTCCGTCCGCCCACGCCTCACTGCTTCAACTGGCCTCAAATATGGACTGGGCCTCTTCCAGCTGGCCACACTGACCCCTGCTGGACAGAGGTGGTAAAACCCTCATCTGTTCCTGCTCGGTCAGAGCTGGCAGGGAAAGACTGACAGATGCCTGAGCAGGCGGGGCTCACGTGAAGCAGCAACCAGAGATCCCAGCACCACCGCCTCAGCTGACAGAAGGCACTGTTGTCCCTTTTTGTTTTGTGATGGCATCCTTGAGGAAACAAGCCTCTGTCCCTGCAGTCAGATCAGGCTTTTTATAACCCACCATGTGCGTGTTACTGTGAATAGAACCCAACCCATACTGAATTTTGGGGGCTGATACAGATTTTAGGTGTAAAAAGGAGTAAAAAAAATTCCTGTATCCTCTGAAGAGATGGAAAATATCAACAGATGAAAACAGATCTGTGTGGAACAGCAAGGACCATCACCTTCCTTAGATTAAAGGGACAGATGCTGGATTTTTGGTATACTGGCCAGTATTTTTTATATATACAGTACACACACATATTATATACATACACAATACACACGTGTTTATCAAACACTTGTGACAAAGATATGTAATGGAGGCAGGGTTTTTTTTTTCTACCGTAATTTTTCAGTTTAATAATAAACCTTGCTGTCTAAAAAACACTAAATTTTATATTTGATAACTATAAATATTTAAAAATATTATAGTTATTATTATAAATAACACAAAATATATATAACTAAGTATATAGTAAACATAAATATAAGAAAAAGGATCATATATATACATATATATCTAGACACATATACATATAATTCTAACATAAAACTAAAAAATACAAATAAAAACAAACAACAAAATAACAATAATAATAAGAAACCAATCTGTAAAGATAACATTCTGTTTCATATCTGCTCATATCAGACAGCATATACGTCGATACTGATATACAGGGTTGCCAGGTCTGTGTGACAGAGCCCAAAAGCCCAACAGCCAATAAAAGCAGTGACGGCAGGCAGAGAGCATAGGCTCATCATATGAATACATGTAATGTCTGTGTGTGTACGTGCTGATCTGGAGTCAGTTTAGTAGGATTTAGGTAGAAATAAATGACTTCATTTAAAATATGGATGTGTATTTACAGATATTACTGATATGATCTGCAAGCAAAATAGGTCCGCCCAATCAGCGGACACAAAATTCATCCCACGGCAACACTTCAAAAGTAGCCCACATCCACAGAAAAAACACTGACCTGGCAACCGATAGATATAGCTGTGACAGGCCAATATCGAGCAGACAATGTATAGGTCAGGCTGTACGAGGAACTATTTTCTCTATTTTCATGTGTGTTACTGTGTTCGGAGCCTGACAGATTTTTGTGGCTGATATTAGAATGTTAAAAAATTCTGATATTAATATATCAGCAAATATGATATCAGAATACACAAATAGAACAAAAAGTAATATATAGTAGGGCTGAGTGATTTGGAAAAAATATCTAATTGCAGTGATTTTTAGTGATATAGCAATTGTGATATGATTTGTGATGTTAGAGAAAATGATCATTTGCACCAAACAAAGATGTTTTCTTACATCTTTAGAATACGATTGGTATTGGATTGGATTGATCGGCAATATTTGATTCAAAATGACATTTTGCCTTTAACACATATTGCACTTCCCACAATTTGAAGATTGCAGGAGGTCATATTGCAATTTCATTAATTTCTTTTTTAATTGTTCCACCCTAATGTATAGGATATAATGGATCAAACACACATAAATGCTGCTATTAAAAGTAAAAACTAAATAAAAACAATCTGCATTATGTCCTGTAAAACTTGTTCATATTGGTATATATCGGACAACATATACATGGATATCGATATAGATAGTTTAGCTGTGACAGGCCAGTAGTATCGGCTGACTGATATATCTGTCTGCCTCTAATGGTGCAGATTCATCAGACATAATCAGGAAATAGCTGCTACAAGTCTACAGTGTTAGTAAAGTAAATGAGCATTGTTGAGACTCCAGTGCAGCTCTGAATAAACAGTGTGTTGTTGTGAATGGTTGTGTGTCTGTGTCACTCCTCTCCGTCAGCACGGCCCTGTGTTTAATTATTCTCTCATCAGCAGTCACCACGGGGAGACGGAGGGCTTGAATCTGTTTGGAGACAGGAGGGAGGTGCTTTGTTTACTCTTGTTGTTGTTTTCTGTCTTTTTTTGCGGCGGAGTGGAGTTGGGTTTTTTGGGGGGGAGACAAAAGAGGGAGCGGGACAGACTGGGGCCCACCCCACCCCGTCTGTTTATGTCTCCCTGTCTCCACACAAACACACATACCGACACATCTTTACACCACACAAACACATCCTCTCTCGCTCCTGCATACTTTGCTCTCTCAGAAGGCAGATTGTTGAGACTCCATCTTTCCCTCCTCCCTCCTGAGGGATCCTCCGTGAACAAAGGGAAGCTAGGCCTGTCTCTGCCTGGGATGTCGTCCCCAGGCGATTCCCCCCATCATGGCTTTATTCAGCATAAATGACGGACCAACAACGCCTCTCCTCTCCTCCCCCTTCCTACACTCCCTTCTCTCTCTGTCTCTGTGTTTAGCATCCCTCTCACACACACAAAAACACACACACACACAAGCACAGACACTCCCTCCTGGTGTGTAAGGGATGTGATGGAAACAAGCACGGGGTGGTACAGTGTGTCACAGAGACATTGTCAAAGCTCGGGGATGGGGGAAGGAAATGTACATGTGTGATTGTGCATTCATGTGAGAGGATTGGTAATGATGGTAAACCACCACTGCTGGCTGTCCCTGAAGGCAGCCACATATTGATGTGTGTGAGGAACGAGGGAAGGAATGAAGAGAGAAGAAGAGAGGAACAGAAAGAGGAGAGGAGATAAAAGTGTCTGTAGGAGTGTGATAAAACATGAATGGATGTTAGTAACAACAGAGAAAACCCCACCCTCAGCTTGTCTACTACCTTATCCTCCTCTGCTGTTGTTAAAGGATACCACTTGTCACAAATCCCACGAAAAAATCCAAACAAAATAACACGTTAGTCTGTCTCACAGTACTTTCTGATTTCCCTGTCTGTGGCTCTCAGTTGAAGATGTTCATTATTAAAAATGGGTCTGAAATATGCAGTTTAATTCATAAAAAGTGCTCAGTGATTTTTAGTGAACAGGAGCAAATAATGCATTTGTTGAGGACTCTTCTTATTGGTGGATTAATGCAGATTTTGTGCTCTAGTGAGTATATCCAGCAGCAGGACAGTAAGTGTGTTTCCATCCACTGGGACATGTCATGTTCTACCAAAAGAACTTTAAAACTGATTAGTACCAACGCTCTAATTCCAATTTTTGGGTAAAAATTATTCTTTAAGGATTTGTATATATATTAAATATATGTAATTTATGAAATGTTTTGGTTTACTTCAATATTTTTCATTTCTAAACTTGCTGTGTGTCAGAAAACACCCCTGTCCCAGACAAGAATTCACAACTTCAAACAATTAAAAAATGTGTTAAAAGCTTCAAAAATCTAAAACTAACAATAGCTACTGATGACACAGATGTAACCATGTGCTATTATAATCAGCTTTGTTTTAAAACTGGTTTTCTATGAAAATGTTGGCCCTTTGAAGTTGTGTCCCAGACATCCATCTATTCTGTCAGATTTTTACAAAAACATGATTAAATCAGGCATAAAAAGGGTCAGCTATACCCTGAGGACCCCTGTCTCACATCCTACTTTTAAAAAAAGCAGGAATACTGCTCAAGCACTGGTAAACTTTCTATTTTTTCATTTCAATTCATGAAATAATATTGCTGTCAGATGTGTCTCAACCATAACATGTCAACTCTGTAGCCCTTCTGAATCAAAGCTAAAAAGAATTATGGTTTAAAAATGTTTATTTTGATTAACATTAAGAGACTCTGAGACACTTGAATGAAGTGGCTGCTCACTGCGACTATGCTGTGAAATGAAAAAATGGAGCAAAGACGTCCAATTTTCTATCTGACAGAGTTGACGTCTACATTTAATTAAAAAAAACGTAATGACTTGGAGGTTGGCCTCTCAAGAAAGAGTGATTTACAATTGGTGCATTAAAGATGCCAAAAGCCAAAACATCACAAAGTTTTTTACTAGGAATGTTCCTAACAACTAAATTTCTCTGTCGATTTAATGAAAATTTAAATTTTGACCAGCTGAGTAGTCTAAACATAAGAAAAGATTTGGGGGCAGCTAAACGATGTCAGATTGGTTAGCTGAGTGTGGCTAATGTTAGCCTGCAGGTTAACGTCCACATACTTGTACTGAATGTGGTTACACATACGGTTACATGCTTTATTTTCATTTTTCATTTTTCTAGGTCAAAATACTGGTTATATGAGAATTCATGTGTCCCAATTTTTGGGAAGAGGAGGGCTACCTCCTGTTGGGGCTGCAGTGCCCACTAGTGGCGGGCAACTGCATAACATCTTACATGCAAGTTAAGAGGCATTTTACATTAATAAAATATCAATAATTAGTTCAACCAACTAGTATTTCGGGTGCCAGTTAATGAAGGCAGTGATGTTTTACAGACTGGTTGACTAATCACGCACATCCCTAGTTTTTACGTTTGGCTAAGGTAGAACAGTTTGTGGTTCAATAAAATTCAATGAAGAGCAATAGAAACAGACTCAGCAAATAAATCATGACCCACATGAAGCATGTGACTAAAATGTTACTGAGGCTTCAGCTCCTTTTAAAATAAGATAAATATCAGCAGATGAAAACATCACATTAATAGACAAAACAAACAAAGATGATTTCCATCATGTTTTCTACATGTTTTTTTTATTCCTTTGTGGTTTGACTGCTGCGCCTCTGACCAGGTCATCTCATGGTGCCCTCTTTCTTCTACAGCGTTTTAACGGCATCCATCTGTGACTGGAGACATAGCACCACCAGCTGTTTCATTATTTAATTTAACAATAGTGGACAGAAATGGACGTGAGTTCATTTCTGTTTTACTTTGCAGATTTTTTTTTTCAGTTATTATGGGACACTTGCAGTAGTTTCATGGGAGGGGGTGGACATTTAGCTCAGTTGGTGAATGGAGGCTGTTAGTCCTCTGCAGTGGCCGCTGGTTCGACTCCTGCCTGTGGCCCTCCACCACGTGTCTGTAATGAATTTCGGCAGATGGATATAAAGTAAGAATGGTTTTTGTCTTTTTCATGTGAGAATAAATAAGGAATAAAAACGGACTTATCCTTTAGTGATTTCTCAGAGTGACTTTCCACAGCACAGAGATGATGGGAGTGCAGTAAACTGGACTCATGTATGACAGGGACAGTAGAGAGAGTGAAGAGCAAAAGCTGCTCCAGTCACATGCCTCGGTAGCCTCAGTAGACCGTGATGCTGCAGTGCATCATGGTCCGCTGAGGGCTTCTGTGGATGTACAAATTGATCTGTTTGCCTCTTCTACAGTGGAGTCCTACCTGTATGATTGCTGAGCACTGATAGCAGCTCAAGAGGAAAGCTCTGGCTCTGTTTCTGAGGGACTGTCACCAAAACCTGCTGGTTACAGTCCAAGTTTGAGTTTTATCTGCTCTCCAACCACAGACGGGTGGCAAATCAAAGGAAAAACCTTAATAAAGAAGTGAAGAAAAATAACCAAGCACAGATACTTTCATTCAGGAAGTATCTGATGAGTGCTTTTCATCTCTCTTTGAAAGACTAAAAAAGAGCATTGAAGCTGTTCTCACCTTGCCGAGACAGTTTGTGCTGGTTTTTACTTTTGCTTGTCTTTAATCTGTGCTGGAGATATCTCTATGTGGCATCATACCCTTCTAAATTTAAACAGCTATTGACAGGAGCAAAATAAACACCAATAACATATCAGGCTGAACGTTTTTTATGAATGATTTCTCCTCTAAGCTCAGCAGATTGGGTCAGGGTTTTTAATCAGCCACTAAACTTTCAGATTCATTTAAAAATCTGTCTTAATATACAAATTTTGGCAGGTTATAAATGGATTTCCCTGCATTTTAAAGTTGTGAAAGTTCAGTTTCTCATGTTAATGTTTCTCAAACAGTCCGAGTAGCTCAGATGAATGTGACCAAATAAACTGAATCGTGGCTTTTAAATGGTAAGGATATGAGGAAGAGGAGGTTTGATGGACTTTAAAGTGCGTCAGAAAGTGGGAATGTGAAGGGAAGAAAAGATGAAATATGAGAAGTGTTAGGTAGGGAGGAAGATGAGTCGCTGTGCGAGTGGACAGATGAAAGAGTCTGAGGCACAGCGAGGGACGGATGGTTAGCGAGGAAGGAGATGCACAGAGGACATCAGAGGAAGACACTAATGGCTGCGTGGGCGTCCAGGCTGAGAGGTCTTTAAGGAGCCTCTCCTCCCTCTCCTGCCTCTGCCCCCTTTTTTCACATTCTAGACATTTAGCAGACACCCTTTTTCTAAGCTGCTAAACTTTGCAATTCATGTGTTGCTAACGCATGCAGCTGAGAGCAGAAGCTGAAACAACAGAGCCAAGAATGTAGTGAAAGATCCCCTCCACTCAAAAATGTGTTTTTGTGTTTATGTCTCCTAAAATGTCAAACTATACTGACTTGTATCAGGGCAACGTTTGTCACTGTAGGTGTTTTCACATTCCTCCACTGACGGGGGAGACGTCTGCGCACTTCCCTAAATTCTGAGATTCAAACAGGCAAGCTAGATTTGCTGCGTAACGTACGTAACACAGCACAGCCCGCACTTTTCAGTACAGAGAGCGAGTGTTAGCGTTAGCTGTGTCAGCCACTGTCAGTTGCAAGCTATCAAGCTAACAAACAATATAAACAAATAAAATATGCTAATTACAATTACCATTCTGATATGTCTGCTTCTCACCTCATCTGATAGTGAGTCTAGCATGTGTGGCTCAGTCTCTCTGTTGTTTCTTCTAACGCTAACCCTATATATCTATACACACCCCTCTTTCACCAGATCAACAGTTTCTCCTTCTTTACTTTTTTATGTTGGAACAGCATGTTATTAATCAGAAAAAGTATTTTTACACACTTTAAAACATGTCTGGAGGGGAACTTTAAATTATGAGCTGCTGCCACAATGTAGTTAGCCTAGCTTAGCATACTGTAAAGACCTGAAGCGGAAGCTGCTAGCCTCTGGCCAGAGTTAAACAAAAGGTGACAGAGTTGTAGATGGGCAATAATTGCAACAGCCACTACAAGTCCACCAATTATAAGAACATGTACTTTTAGAGGGAGCTACATGTTGGAGTTGACACATTTATTGCACTGCACAGGAGTGTTAATGTTTCCAGGATTCAGTGATCCTCAGCTCAAGATCCTCTCAATATGATACATTAAGAAGACCCTCCAAAGGGATCAGTCAGAAACCATTTTTTAAATGCCCCTATACAAACTGTTAATGGCCATCAGATACTGTAATGTCTTCACAGCAGTGTGGTATACATTCACAGGTCAATCCCAGTCTAATGTTGAGGAGCAATCACGCTGGACGCAGTTGATGACTGTGCATTTTTTAAAACATGATTCACCATGGTGATCAGTTTTGTTATTACCTGACTTGGCTCAGTGGCAATGCAATACATAGTTGGAATTTCGCCCACATCCTCTAACACCATCTAACTAAACTCCTGTTTCCAGGATAATTGAAATACTCACTTTGTCTTTACCTTCTCCTATTTTCTTGAGAGTGCCAGATCAGTAATACAATTTACAGTTTCATTCAGCAGATGCTTTTATCCAAATCGACGTACATCTGAGAGCTGATAGAACACAAGAATCTAGTCAGGAGAGAACAACATGAGTCAGTGCCATGAAGCAAAGATCAAGTCTGATAGGACGAAGGTGCCAACAGGCAGTGCCAGTGGCAATGTGCATATCCAAGCTATATAT
>JAJHUR010118349.1:0-12536 GCA_027495735.1 Lutjanus campechanus
GTGTGTGTGTGTGTGTGTATTAAGCTTTCCCAGCCGTGGTTTCATCTTTTTGGTTTCTACCGTCTGCAGTGGGCCGTCACATTTGCTGAGCGATCTGCCTTCTCCAACGTATTGACTGTATCTCACAAGTTCCGGTACTGCGGCCACCGTTTCCATCTGAACGACCAGGCCTGCCACACAGTGCTGCCGCTGCTGCTGACCTCCTCTCACCATAACGCTCTGCTCACCCCTCCCTCGGCCCCTGGCAGCCTGGAGGGAGAGCAGCCTCCAACCTTTCCTCTACCAAAAGGACTTCCCAGGTATTGAGGAAAGGCAGTAAATAGAAAGAGTTCATTGTAACAAACTGACATGCCTTCACAAATGATAGTTTTGTTGTCCTCTGTATGAAACTTGACTTCTAACTGTGTGTTTGTTTTCCACTAGCAGGAAGCAGCTCCGTAATGCAGCTACAAGGACCTTCCATGACCCCAACGCCATCTACAGCGAGCTGATATTGTGGAGGGTGGACCACATTGGACCCCTGTCCTGCACTGGAGGGGTCTCTGAACTGGCCCGTATCAACTCTCTGCACACCTCTGCCTTCAGCAATGTTGCTTGGCTGCCTACACTAGTCCCCAGCTCTGTACTCGGTAAACACACATGCATTTTTAACGTGGTGGAAATTTTAACCTCAGTCTTGGATGACAGTGCAGAAACATTGTTGCTATGATAAAATAATTCTGAAGAATATAAACGTAAAAGTGGAAGTTAAACTATTGCTGACTCATCTGAGCTTCTGCTTTTTACTCACAGAGCGTTCAGTGCATACAGTACCTCCAATGCTATGCAGTTTTGCATGTCAGATTTGCATTAAAAAGTTGTGTATTTTCCTACATATGTCATTATTATTTGCAAAGATATAAACATCATTTCATGACCGTGTCTTTGAAAGTAACAGTATGTGATTAAAATTTAAAAACTCGAACCTGGGTCTAGTTTTTCTAGATGAATATCATTTAACTTAGTTCTAAAACTGCCAAATATAAAAGGGATAGTTTGGATTATTTTTAATGTGGGCTTAGAGCGATATTCCACCTTGTGAGAATAACCCATTCAGTATGTACTCACCACTATGCTGATGGGATGATGGGTGAAGGTCTTCAGTTCACAAAACAATCCTGGAGTTTTAGGAGAAACAGGGTAGCAGCCTCATCCAGTACAATGGCAGAGATCGATGACCACAGATAAAATGTTAAAAATAGTACACAAAACAAACACAAAATGTCTCCATCCTGCTTGTGTGGTGTAATCCAAGTGTCCGCGAGCCGCGACATTAAAAATTAACCGCAAAAGACGCCATTTACGCCATGTTTTTAGCAGAAACGTCAACTGCAGCATGTAGCCGGTAGGATGTAAACATGGCGTCGATCTCGCGAGACTTCGTATATATCTTAATGGACGCACGTGTGGAAGTCTCAAAACTCACAAACACACAAACAAACACACAGATTGAAGCAGTGGTAGAGCAGCAACTCCTGTGGTCTGTGAGGTAAAAATGACTGATTTTGCCAATGGACTTGGGTTGGTTTGGATAGAGCGATATTTGGCTTGTATAACAGTGGTTTCCTGTCAGGAAAGGCTGTGATGAAAATATTCTAAACATAGCACTACACTTTTTTTTCTTTCTTTCTTTTTTTTTCTTTCTTTTTTTTTGATGGATCTTTTTTAAGTGGCTAAAATATGTTTTGCTGCCGACCCTGTTCACAGCAGTACATTGCTTAGCTTCTGTGCTGGTGCTCCTCTTTGTTTCTCCAAACTGGGGGTGTCTACTGTAGGTAATACACTGACAATTGACAAGTACCTCATACAACAACACACTAAATAATCCAAACTATCTGTGTGATGAATTTATCTGGATCAATATGTACTGTAGAGAAAACAGTAATTAATATATTCTTTGGCACTGCTGAACTTTGTTACAAACTTTTCGTTGTGTCCCTTAGGAACTTACTGTAACAGTGCCAGCGCCTGCTTTGTGGCATCGGATGGTAAAAACCTGCGTCTCTATCAAGCTGTGGTGGATGCCAGAAAACTGCTGGATGAGCTGTCAGATCCTGAAACATCTGTGAGTGGACTCGCACGCTCTGCACTACACGGGGAAAGAATGATGTTGTTGCTCATTGGGATGTGGTAATCTCTGTTTAGAGTCTCTGTTCAGTGATTTTTATGTATGTGGGTCTTTGAAATCTTTTCCAGGAATTGAATCCAAAGCAGGCTTGTGAACAGCCTTATTGGGGGCTGATGAGTGTACATGAACCATGAAACATCACAGATCTGATATAACCACACTGATCACAGATATTAAAATCTTGTTATAAACCAGCTTTTCAACATCTGTGGGCTTTTTAATAATTTCCTTTTGATGCTGCCTTTATTTGTAAATGTGACCAAAACACAAAAACAACAATACGCTGTACAAATCAGACATACAGATCTATGTTCTCCTGCTCCATGACAACAAATAGTCTACTTCTAATCATAATAGGCAGTGTTTCTTCATATGCAGTCCACTAAATGGATAGTTAACCATTTTTCATGTGTCTCTGTTTAGAAACTGGTGGGTGAAGTGTTCAACATCGTCAGTCAGCAGTCCACTGCCAGACCCGGATGTATCATAGAGTTGGACGTCATTACAAACCAGGTGAGCAGCTGCTCCGTGTTTTTCACACCCACCTCTGGTCAGTGGTTGTCAGAAAATGCAGTCTTGAAAACCCGAAACCTTTGTTATCAATAGACGTATTAACCTGTTTGATGCTGTTTCCATGTGCGTCCAGTGTGGCGCCAACACCCAGCTGCTGCATGTCTTCCAAGAGGACTTCATTCTAGGTTACAAGCCCCATAAAGAACAAGAAGCATTCACACCGGCCTTTCCATCTCATGAAGGTACAACATGCTGTTGAATTAAAACGCTGGTCAGGTCCGTTTTCTAATGCTATTTCTAATGCTGCTAATGCAAGTTTCAAAGCAAAATCCTGTCTTCCTATTAGAGATGCAATTCCTGAACTCATGGCTGTGTCCTCTCACACCCCAGACCCTGTATCTTACCTTAGGAAATCCTGACTGTAACTGTAAACTTGATTCTTCAGTCGGCATTTGTCCTGTCATGCCTGTCACCTGTGTTTAGAATATACACAAGTCTTCCTGACGGCGTCTGTCTCACTTCACTTGTCTCTTGTTAGCTTGCTTGCCATCTTACTTGCATGTTCTTGTATAATGCTTTTATGATATGGCATTTTGTTAAATTCTGTTTTTATTCTACTGTTGTAAAGCCCTTTGTGACCATATTTGGAAATGTGCTATACAAATAACGTACTATTATTATTATTATTGTTGTTGTTGTTGTTACTATTATCATGGACAAGAAAAGACTGGCATTCAGTCTTACCCCAGTTTTCTTCCTAATTATCGGCCCAGGATTAAAATTTGAACAGACGTAGGATGTCAATCAAAATGAAAATAAATCATCTTGGCAGTCAATATCCATTACTACTGTTACTATAATGCTGTTAATGTCCTTGTTGTTCCCCATCTCCATTGTCATTGCCATACTCACCTAACAACAGGGCCTATGTCATCCTAACTCCGAGTCTCAAGAAACTCACAAAATTCTTCTGTTAGTTCGGTTCTATAGTAGCTAAATTCCTATCTTAAGATCAGATTTTCAGATTTTTATTTGCTAAATACAGTTAGGAAACGTGTTTCTATAATACCAAACATTCTGAATCTGAAAGTGAGGTAAATTAGGACTTCAGACATTTTTCTGTAAAGCGGTCCATGGTCATTTGAGGAAGATAATAATGTAACTTTACTCTGTCCAGATTACCAACCTGCCCCATTCTCCGAGAAGTTCTTCCTCGTGGTGATAGAAAAGGATCTCAACAGGAATTCTGTCCTGCAGATGTGGCACCTGCACCTCAAGTCTGTGCAGGCCTGTGTTGGTAAGCTGAGCAGTTATTGGCATAATTGAAAAGGAAAGCATGAATTTTTAATATGAAGCCAGCCATCGAACTGCCTCTAAAATATTCCTCTGTCTCTGTGTCCAGATGAGCCGAGCCCAGATTACAGCTTCCAAAGCCAGCTAATGGTTCCCAATCAAGTTGTGAATGCCGACTCATCTCCGGAGACCTCTCCTGTCAGACCTCTGCCGCGCTCAGCCTCTACCGCCAACTTACAATCAGCGAGCAAACTCATCCTCAGCTCCAAGCTGGTGTATAGCAAGCGGCTCGACCTGCCCCACGGGGTGGAGGTTACCAGGGCCACCCCCTCTGCAGGTTGGCATAGTTGTCACACATATGACTCACACCATCTTGTTGTTGCTAAATTAAAAATATTGTGTAAAACTTGTTTTCCCCAATGTTGAGTAGGCGGCATAGTACCAAAAAGGTCTACATTTGTTTTAGGATACTGACAGTTAGTTTAGAAATGAAAAAAGAAATGTGAAGTGTGCTTCTATTTCTTTACTTTCCATTTTTAAAGGGACAGTTTGAATGGACTATTTGAAGTGGGCTTATATGAGGAGTTTATCGATAGTCTGTGTATTACCTAGAGTAAATGGAGATTTGCAGACAAAGGTCTACCGAAATAAGACAGCAAAGTAAAGCAGTGAAAATATTGTAAACATAACAAACAATTAAAACTAATATTGATGTCAGACAGCCTTCTTCCAGTGGGAAACTGGCACGATGTAAGTTAAATATCGCTCTCTCCAAACCAACCAAACTCCATAGGTGAAATCAATAACTCAATCAATTAAACTGACTATTTATAAGTACCTCATACAACCCCACCTCAGATAATCTGAACTATCTCTTTAAGTCAGGGCAGGCAGATTCCAAGAAATACCTGGAAAATATATTTGCTATATGTTGTGTTGAAACCAAGGAACCAAGAAATCAGGTTAACGTGAGAAATTGCAGAACACATTTACATGCTTTGCAGTAACCTGCTTGAAATGTTCTCATTTGTCGTACTGCCTTCTCCTCTCGGCTAGGTCATCTCAGTTCTTCCTCTATCTACCCCGTTTGCTTGGCTCCGTACCTGATCGTCACTACCTGCTCTGACTCTCGTGTGCGGTTCTGGCACTGTGCGGTGGAGTGCGACGACGGGTTTAGCGAAGATGACCAGGACAATCGGGTGTACCGCTGGGAGCCCTGGGCCCTGATGAACGAGGAGGAAGACAACAACAGCGCTGTGGCAGTGTCAGGACGGCCTGTAGCCGTGTCCTGCTCCTACATCGGCAGGCTGGCCGTGGCCTTTAAAAAGCCACGACAAGGACAGGTAGGAAACTGGAATATGGCTTTGTAATGGTGTTTTTAGTGTCTTGTACCAAAAACCTATAGCAGTGTGGGATTTCATCTAACTGCAGTCACCTTGAGGTAGAAAATAGCAATAAAAATGTAAATGCAATGAATAAACATTTAACTGTATACCCTCCAAAAATAGATAAAAGTTCCATTTATCAGCATATGAATACATATTTATGTAAAACAGAAAATAGTGAAGGAGGAACTAGAGTAGATAAACATATACATTATGCACATGATATATTGCCGTGTGTTTAAAATCTGTGCTATCGTTCACTAGCCATTAGTGAGAAAGAATTGATAAAACCTGACTATCTGAGCATCCTGTAGCTGCATTATATTTGAATTATGTGGAGCTTAATGTCATTGAGCTGAAACTACATTGAGGTTCAGTGTTTCCTACAGAATGACACACACTGGCCTGCCCCGCCCTGCCTCTTTCTGTTGCTCTCTCCTATTCTATGTCTGATCTGTTGACTTTTTTAGTCAGCAGTGTGTATTAGACATGCGCCTAAAAAACACAACTTGTGTTTGGATTTCTTTTTCACCCGTGATTCTCTTTTCACATCAGCAGGTGAGCAGCATGACAGCTTAGTCAGTCCAATAATTGCAATGATAACTGTGCTGTGCGCTGCTTTGCACTGGGCAGAAGATAGAGCCCTCAGTGTGGGAAACACTGCAGAGTGTTATTCACAGACAAGTCTGCTCTCAGGTGTTTGTGTGTGTGTGTCAGAGAGAGGAGAACAACTCCATCTCAAAAATATAAAATCAATATGTTTCGGCTGATGTTGATAATGTGGCTGGCTGCCACAAATTTATGAATGTATTAGAAACACTGAGGTCTATGAGCAGCAGTCTGGCTTGTGAGTCTGGATTTTCAGTGCACTTCAGGATGTGATGCAGCATAGAGCACCACATCACTTTGTCTCATATGTTCAGTATGCCTGATTGACAGGGTCACAGTGTCTCCAGTATCCACAGATGTGACGCTTTCTGAGAAACCAGAGATTTTAAGAATGTTCTCATCTTGTCTGCAGCTGCAGCAAGGTTCTGGAGAGGACTTCTCCATGCATGTGTCCATCTATGAGTGTGAGTCGACTGGTGGCTCAGAGTGGGTTCTAGAGCAAACTCTCCACCTGGACGACTTCACCAGACCCACATCAACCCTGGATCCAAGAGTCAGTGTGGACTCCAACCTGTTTGTCTACAGCAGGTCAGGACAGCACTGCCTGTGTGTTTGTGTCATATTCTGTCAGCTGCCATATGTATACCAGAATGGGTGTCTCATAAGTTCTTCTCCATGTTAGGTCTGATCTGTACATGACCAGGGACCACAGTTCCCCCAACATTAAGCACTACGTCCACCTGGACTGGCTGTCAAAGGAGGATGGATCTCATATCCTCACTGTAGGAGTTGGATCCAACATTCTCATGTACGGCCGAATCTCCGGCATGGTCAATGAGCAGACCAGCAGCAAGGAGGGGGTGGCTGTCATCACCCTTCCTTTAGGGGGCAGTATCAAACAGGGGATCCGCTCCCGCTGGATCCTGCTTCGGTCCGTGGACCTCCTGTCCTCCGTGGACGGCACACCGTCTCTGCCAGTCTCCTTGTCCTGGGTGAGGGACGGCATTCTGGTGGTGGGCATGGACTGTGAAATGCATGTGTACGCCCAGTGGCATCAGGACAAGAAGCCAGGCGAGGGAGATGAGGGCAACCTGTCGTCCGCAGACATCGCCGGAGGTCAAACTGGAGGTACCTCCTCCGTCTTCGAAGGGAGAGCCCGGTCTAAGAGTGTGTTTGAAGGGAGCGCCGCGGTGGACGAGGCCCTTCGTGCCCCAGCAGGTCTTCAGGAAGGAGGACTGTTTGAGGCAGCTCACTCACTGTCCCCAACTCTACCCCAGTACCACCCCACCCAGCTGCTGGAACTCATGGACCTGGGCAAGGTTCGCCGTGCCAAGGTGAGTCTGTCCCTGCCTCACTTAGTGACGCCCATATATGTGAAAACGTCATTTAAGGGGATAGTTCAGATTATTTGAAGTGGGGTTGTATGAGTCATTTATTGATAGTTTATTAGCTACAGTAGATGGTGGTCGGCACTCCCCCAGTTTGGGGAACCAGAGAGGGGCACGAGCACGGAAGCTAAGCCATGTGCTGCTGTGGACAGGGTCAGCAACAAAAGGTATTTTAGGCACTTAAAAAAAGGTCCACCTAAAAAATCAATATCAGAAAAGGCTGTCTTAAACGCCAAAAACGGCTATTGATTTTTTTTTTAGGTGGGCCTTTTTAAGTAGCTAAAAAATAGCTTTTGTTTCTGACCCTGTTCACAGCAATACGTTGCTAAGCTATGTGCTGTTACTTCTTTCTGCTTCTCCAAACTGGGATGTGTCAGCCGCCATCTACTGTAGCTAATACACTGACCATTGTTAAGTACGTCATTCAACCCCGCTTCAAATAACCTGAACTATCCCTTTAGAGCCCTAATTAATTTATTTAAAAATAATAAATCATTAAAAGCTCCTCTATATTTCAGGCCATCCTCGCTCACCTGGTGAAGTGTATTGCCGGGGAGGTTGCCGTGGTGAGGGATGTGGAAGCAGGTGAAGGCGGAGCCAGGAGGCATCTGTCCCGGACCATCAGTGTGACAGGCAGCACAGCAAAAGACACCATTGTGGCTGGCCGCGATGGAGGCAGGGACTACACAGAGATCAACTCCATCCCTCCCCTGCCTCTCTATTCCCTCATGTTGGCTGACCTCGACACCTCGTATAAGGGAGCGGAGGAAGCTGCGAAAGGAACTAAGGTCACAGATGGCGAGGGAGCCCAGAAGTCCACGGAGGACCAGTATTCTGACCTCTTCCAGGTAAGAGGAGTTAAGAGACTTCTGATTTTGTTTTTGAAAGTGTAGTCGACTGAAGTGTTTCTTCTTTCCTCCAATGTTAACAGGTGCCAACAGTTACCACAGATGACTTTGTGAACTTTGCTACCGACAAACCAGAGAAGAAGTCTCGAGTCATCAACCTCTCTCAATATGGACCCACCTACTTTGGACCAGAGCATGCTCAGGTATTTAAGAAGGGGATATTTTTGATCAAATCCAAAAATTAACATTAATATTAGCACAATTAATCGAAATTGCAATATGGTCAAGTCCAATGTCCAAATCAGAGCTGTAATTTTTTTTATAAACACCATAAAAGTATCATTATAAACGCAGCACTGTAGTGCTACAGAGATGCCCCGACTTACAAATAAGTTTTTACAAACGTAAGGGAACCCACATCATTATTTTTATTTTATCAGTGAAAATGAAATTTTAAAATGACCATTCCATTGTGACTGATATTGCAGTCACAATATCTTAAAATATTCACAGTAAAATGAAGAGGTCGTATCTACAGGTGTAACGATACGTCAGTCTGGATTGATATATTGATTCCATGCTAAAGTGAAAATATCAATCTGTATCGTTGTCTTTAAAATACACCTTTATTTTTAAAATCGTAAATATAATCATAAAATCATAGAATCGTAATTTAGTTGTTTTTTGTGAGTTGACGTAAATGTAACTTAATGAGTTAAATGGACATGTGATATTGTCTAAATACTGATCACAGGCCCCTGAATTGAATCGAATCAAAATCGTATCATGGCAGACTTTGTGATATCAGCAAATATCATATCGTCATCCAAAGAATTTATATAATATTTTATCGTGATGAAACATGATTTTACTGCCTAGTAACAGCTTGCTATTAACAGGTTAATGACTGTGTTTGTCTTGTGGTTTAATAGCTGCTTTTGTAGTAATTAGGAGGAGACATGAACATAATAAGATTGTTATAACATCCTAATCTACATATAATAATCCAGTTATATCATATTAATAATCTCTCAGTGAGGATGTGTTTATTATTGTGTTATTGTTGTGTAATTTTTTTGCTAATACAAAGTAATGATAATATTAAGGTTGAGTAATATTTAACGAAACAAGTCGACGCTCTCATTGTAAATTCCATCAGTATAACATCATCATTATATTCCTTTCAGTTTGTTGTTATGAGTTTTTTGTTGCTCTCCTTCGTCACTCTCTTCCTCTGTGTGTCCAGGTATTATCCAGTCACCTCATGCACTCCAGCCTGCCAGGACTGACCAGACTGGAGCAGATGTTCTTGGTGGCCTTGGCTGATACTGTTGCAACCACCAGTGCTGAGGTCGCCAGCTCCACTGATCAGCAGTACACAGGTCAGTATATACATTATGTTTATGTGTGTAGGTTACATATTTGTGATATGCACAGTAGATTATCTAACATACGATAAATGTAATATATTGCACAAGGCACTGGGGTTAGAGACTGTCTTCCTTGAACATGACTCATCATCACATTTAAAATGCCTTAAAATACCTCTTCTCTTTTTTCAAGGGTCCACATAACTGGTCTTTTTAAAGCATTTTTAGCCATTTTGAAATGTTTAAGTATACGCAAATCCATGTGACAGTCAGCTGCAGCAATCCAAGCTTTTCTGCTCAGAGTTGTTACCTTGATTGAAGAGCTCCTGCCTATTGAAGTGTCCTTGAGCAAGAGACTGACCAGCTCCAGGGTCTTAGATGACAAGAGCACTTTTCCTTTGTGGATGAGTGAAGTATTGCCTTATTCTATATTATCTGCTTTGTACGCAAGATACATGATGCACACATACCTGCAGAATAGGCTTGTATCGTCTCCCAGTCCATTAACTGTTGGCCTTGGTAGGAGATAATATTCTATTAAAGTTGACTAAAGGTTGTAGACATAAAAGCTAAGCATAATTCTTCTTGATAATGTGTTCTGGATATAGTTAATCTCCAGCCATCAAATCTTTATGAACATAAACAACAGTGCTTACAGTGTTCCTCTTTCACTGTATGTAAACAGACGCAGCACTTTTTCCATTATCTGTGTCTTCTTTCTCCAATTTTCCATCCTATTTATTTAGTCTTTTGAGAGGAGAACATTAGCAGGTTGTTCCAGGGTTAAGTAAGCAGAGAGAGGGTAAGACGGTTCAGGGACAATAGACAGTCTCTGACAGACAACCCATGATACTCAAGTTTTTACTTTTCCCTCTGGCTGCCATTTTAATAGAGTGGTCGTCTGAATAACTATGACGACGCTGACAGCTCCCTGGTGTTTGTGTTTGTGTAGGTGCTGAGGCTCTCGATGAGTGTGGACTGAGGTACCTGCTGGCCATGCGTCTTCATACCTGCCTGCTCACCTCTCTGCCCCCCCTGTACCGCATGCAGCTGCTCCACCAGGGTAAAACACACTGCTCTTTACGCTGTTGTTTTGTGTGACAATAATGCTGCTATACTATCATTTAATGGTGGTGAAATGTAGATTTCATTTATTCTTGGGAATGAACTTTGGACGTCTTGCCCTCGCCCTCCCTCTGTCTCTGCGGCAGGCCTATCAACATGCCACTTTGCATGGGCCTTCCACTCGGAGGCGGAAGAAGAGCTGCTCAACATGATCCCTGCCATGCAGAGAGGCGACCCGCAGTGGTCTGAGCTCAGAGCTGTTGGAGTGGGTTGGTGGATACGCAACATCAACACTCTGAGGAAAATGGTGGAGAAGGTACCACGACAAATTTAAAGTCATACATACAAGATTCACAAGATTTTTTTTAATCAGCACATGCTGATGCAAGTACGAAATGCTATCATTTCATGTACTTTGTTGACTGATGCCTGATGGCTGATAATATTCTAGACCTGTCTCTGCTTGTTCTACCTTGTTTACTTTTTGTTGTTCTGCTGGATTCCAAAAACATGAACATCTTACAGCAGCTCTGTTCAGTTGTTTGAAAAAAGTAAAGTGCCAAGGGTGCAGACATTGATATTACCCATGTCTGACCTGTAAATTTAGGAAATTAAATATGTAAAACAATTCACCTTTTTCACTTTTTTCTCAACTAGTTTTCATGTTTGGAAAAGAAACACTACGTACAAAAGCACAGGAAGAAATCTGCACATTTTTAAATCCTAGATTAGAAGTAATCATTTTTAATAAATGCAGTGTTGGATTTAGCAACTTGTTCATTCAGTTTGACTGAATTCCTTCTGCTTTAAGAGTTTTTTTTTGTTTTGTTAAAACTTTAAAATAATTTATGTCTCTGTGATCAACAACAGACAACCAGTGAAAGGGATAATTGGTCTCCTACTAAAATGATGATCTTATAATAAACAATGTTAGAAGATAGCATAGATATATAACAAATATCTTATATCTATGGTTAGCAGGTTATTTAAATGAAATCACAGTGATATACTTTCATACACTTCATATTTATACATGATCAGAGAGACGGATTGAGGTTGTAAAAGGGCCGTGTTCGGCTCATAGGCCACCTGTTGAATAGAAAATTGCCATTACGTACATCCTGTTACTTCCTGTAGTTCAGCCATCAAATCAGACTGCTCTGACTGCAATGTGACATTTACTGTATCCGGAGACATTTATTCTTCTCTGTACTAAGCAGCTGAAATGTATTTCCTACATGAAGTCTATATTTTTAATGACATGCAGAGAAGATTGTTATAAATATCAGTGCAGATCAAAGCAAATAGTTAATGTTCATGAGCCTACGGTTGCTAAATAAGGGGGTATTTGTACTGGCATGTGTGATGACATGCTTTGATGGATCTCTATGTAGTTAAGTAACTGTGCTGCTTGTGTGTGATCAGTTAGGTAAAGCTGCGTTTCAGAGGCACAACGACCCTTTAGATGCTGCTCTGTTCTACTTGGCCATGAAGAAGAAAGCTGTCCTGTGGGGGCTCTTCAGGTACGACATTGTTTCTGAACACGTCATTATTTTGAATTGAGTTGCTGCCTAATAATAATGTCATAACCTTTATGTGATACTGAGTTGCGTGGTTTTGTTCTCTCAGGTCTCAGCATGATGAGAAGATGACTCAGTTCTTCAAGAACAACTTCAGTGAAGACCGCTGGCGGAAGGCTGCTCTGAAAAATGCTTTCTCCCTGCTGGGAAAGCAGCGCTTTGAACAATCAGCCGCCTTCTTCCTACTGGCTGGATCACTCAAAGACGCCATAGAGGTGTGAACAACACACACACACACACACACACACACACACACTCTTTCACTCAACAACACACACGATACAAAGACATAGCTTGTAAGTTTTGAGGCTGCTCCAT
>JAJHUR010118351.1:1672-26374 GCA_027495735.1 Lutjanus campechanus
ACATCCAGTAGAAAGTCTGAAAAGTTCGTAAACCTCGATGAACACACAGTATTCTGCACTTAGAAAACGTGAAAGAAAGGTTCTTGTTCAGCAGTGTCTTGTTCTCTGATGCCACTCACCCCTGCTGTCTCCGACTCTGCCTGCTCCGGTCCTCCTTGTCCCCGATCCTCCCTCTGGACGGGGAGCGCGTCCTCGCCCCTCTGGGACTGCTGGAGCTCCGGAGGGTTCCTGTATGCTTATAGCCCTGTGAGAGACAGAGAAAGAGAGAAATATGCATGTTACAGTATGTCAGAACTCTGCTAATGCCATAGACTGTGCTTTAAAGAGCATATAATGTTTACATCAATATTAATCACATGATAGATATAATTAAATGTATGTACTCTTAATGTCTCATAAATTATGTAGCTCTGTTACATGATGTTGTCTGTCTAAAGAAGATGAGGACGAGAGGCTGCACATAATAAACAAAATAAAAATACACAGATGGCTTGTGCAAGAAGGTTGCTGCAGTGAGTATTGTTCACCAGTAGAGGTTGATAAAGGTCACCCATTATATTGTACAATGTCCCTTCAAATTGTATAATTTATGTATGAAGTGCTGAAGTGCAGCTGCTCAAGCCTCCACCTGTGTCATGGAAATATAGAGTATATAAGTGTATATATAGAAACATATAGAATTAATCAAACACGTCAACAGAAATCAAAATCACAAGCAGCAGAAACGTCTCAATCAAAATCATCAAAACACATTTTTTGGCCGAGCAAATAAAATACTTGTATTGGACCAGAACCAAATGGATAAAAGCTCCCACTCAGACACATTCTGGGCAGAAAAAAAAAAAAAAGAAGAAGCATCACATCACAGTTTGGTAGAAAACTCCTTCAAATCACGATCTCGACAACTCCAGCACACACTGGAATTTACTTTAGCAAAGAAAACATTCATTTCTACCTGAATGTAGGAATCAGGAACTTATATTGTGCACTTTGTTTAGCTTCTCCGTGTTATTACATTATTATTACAAACACAGTATCAATACATTTTGTTCAGCAGTTGATTGATGAGTTAAAATCTGCATGCGATGCATTAAATGTACGTGGCCTAAAAAAACTTAATCAAGCCGTAATTTGTTGTGTGTTTGATGTCGATCAAGCTGACTGAGTGAGTAAAATACAGTCAATACTTTCTTAGATGAGTCCATAAAACTCAGGAACAGTTTGTACTTCCAAACCATCAGTAGAGCATCTACACCTCAAAAGACCCACTTCAAAAAACCTGAACTATCCCTTTAAAATGTAATATTCACTGAGCAAATCCAATCTGCTGATGAGGACTGTTGGATTCAGTTGCAGGCTCTAGAACAGCCCAATATCAACCCTAAAAACTGCAAAGAAACCCAATTTCTACACTAAAAATCACCAAGAACCCCATTATCAACGCTAAAATCATGAAGAACCCCAATATCAACACTAAATATTGTAAAGAACTCCAAAATCAACACTCCAAAAAAATCAGGAACCCTGATATCAATAATAAAAATCATCAAGAACCTCAATATCAACACTAAAAATCATAAAGAACCCTGATATTAACACCAAAACTTGTCCAGAGCCTCAATAAGAACACTAAAAATCGAGAAGATCCCTGATAACAACACTGCAAAGTATCTAGAACCCTCAAATCACTAAATGGATTTTGAGGTGAGATTGTTTTGACAAATGATTTTTATTCAAGTTAAGAATTGAAACTGAACGTCACACACCTGGACAGAGACGATGTTGGTCCCCGGGGCGTTGGGCACGGCCATCCACTCCGGCAGGTTCATGCTGCTGTCACTGTTGGCCCGGAGGAAGGGGTGAGGGTGGGGTATTGCCAGCGTCCGGGCACTCTCACGCCTCTGGGGGGCGTACTTTGGAGACTCCACAAAGGGAACTGGTAGGTGAGGAAGAGAGACAGAGAAAAATTTGAGTTTAATATCAGTTATCATTGATTGTTAACTGCTCTTATTTGACACATCCTCTACATACTCTGATCCGTGTTTCTGTTTCTCTTTTTACACGCTGCACTTCCTCTATATGTTTTTTTCAAGGGACTGACAAATATGGCGACAGAATTGTTTAATTCAAACTATTAAATATGTTGGAAATCAAGTATTACTCCCCTAATTTCCATGAGAAGGTCCAATGTACCATTTTAGATCAGTAAAATGTTACACATCTCCAAACTGGCACGACAAATTCAGACCAGACCTCCGCCACTTACCCACATCTGTATCCCGGTGGTTTTTGATAATTTCTCCCAGCTCAAAATGGCCGGACATAACAGCCACCTGATAAAAACACACACACACACACTGTATTTTTAGATACGGTCACATTAGTGCACAAAATGAAAAGGTGGAACAAACTGTTTATTATTTCTCTTGTAATTACAGGAGGTCGCTCTGCAGGTGCTTTCACTGACGCATTGTCACTCTGAACTCGCCCCTCTCGTGGGAAAATTCACAAGCGATGGAAACCGCATTAGTGGCCGTGACATGTTTAAAATTATATTAAACATACAGATCACATGATACAGGAAAGATGGATGATCCATACAGAAACAGACAGACACCCCAGAGCATCATGTAGTTTTATTTCTTTGTTAAGGTTCAGTTTTTCCTGTTTTCTGATGTGCATGTTTACATCTGCTTCAATATACGCTCTTAGAAGTAAGCGTTTGAAAAGGGTTCTTCCTGAAGGGCTGAAGTTCTACCCAGAACCATTTGCTTTTGAAGAAAGGGTTTGTCACGGGTTCTTTGTAAGACTAAGGGTTCCATTAAGAATCCTTTTCATCCAATGAACCATTTCTGGAAGAAAGTGTTCCTCAAGGATCGTTGAGATCTTTTTTTTTTTAACCGAGGGCCTTTTGTACCAAAATATAAAAATGTTTTCTGTAAAACCCCCTGAGTGTGTTCTGGATGGGTTCTTGTTAGCACCCTTAAATGGCAGAACCCCCCAGAGAGGGTTCTGGGTGGAACTATTAGACCATAGACGGGTTCTCTGTACGACCTTGTTCTTGGTGAATCTTTCCTCAGATGGTTCTAGGTATAACCCCTGATGATGGGTTGTTGATCCCTATGAAATGGAAACCTTTATAAGAGGTTCTACCAAAGAGAAGAAGTTCTCATATGGGCACAAGCATAAGAACCCTTAAAGGTTCTAGTTAGTCTCAGAGCGTAATGTTCCAGCAAGTGTCCAGGTTATAGAACATAAAAAATGTTTGAGTATTTTCACATGAGAACATATTTTTTATTCTTTCCACTGTTGCATAAATGCTTTTGACCTTCTTTTGATAAACTGCACAGGTCAGCACACAATCCAGAACATTTCAAAGCTTTTCTCCCTGTTGTCTCGTCTCTTGTTTTCTCTCTCTCACACACAAACACAACAGATTGTCTCAGCTGGCTTTTTTTCTGCACTGACAGAGTTAATGTATCCAGATTAAGGGGGTCACATCCAATCCTGCCGCCTGGGACCTCTGTGTGCATCGCAGCACAGTAATGGTTTAAAGTGAAATTAGGCCCTGGCACTTTCTGCTACGTTAACTTAATAAGACACTAAACCATACAACCACCCAACATGCATAATTACCCAGCCAGGCACTCAGCCATTACCTGAAAGGGAGTCTGCCCACTGTTGTTCTTTGTGTCTTTATTTGCTCCCCGGTAGAGCAGAATTCGTGCACAGCTTTCCTGCAACAAACAGCATTCATTAATGTGAATTAAACTTAAAATATGAATATATAATCACTGCTTAAAGGAGCAATATGTAGTAACTGTAGACTCCAAATAGCTGGCTGCAGAAATGCTGCAGAAACGCTGCAGGAACGCTGCAGAAATGCTGCAGGAACGCTGGATGAGCACAACGAGTTTGAGTTCAGTAAATGCCTGTCTCACTCCCTGCCAAACTCCATTAACATTTTGCTCAATTTAACCGTTATAAAGATCTACTCCTTCTAAAAGATTTTGAATGACCTCTTATGTCTCATAAACAGACATTTACTCATTCGGTGAACATTCGGCATTAATTTGAACTCTAACTGATGTGAAATGGGCAAACAAT
Source organism: Lutjanus campechanus (assembly GCA_027495735.1). Classification (NCBI taxonomy): domain Eukaryota; kingdom Metazoa; phylum Chordata; class Actinopteri; order Lutjaniformes; family Lutjanidae; genus Lutjanus; species Lutjanus campechanus. Next base: position 5,780 of record JAJHUR010118351.1, read on the forward strand.
TTCAAAGGAAGTCACCGTGGCGATAGCATGCCTCAAAAAAGTTGTTTTAATTTTGAGTAAGCCTTGGATTTTAAGTTTAATCATTGCTTTTTCCATTATTTTTATCCCCCTTGTTAATTGAATTCTATTTTATTGACTTTTATTGATTCATTTTTAACATTTTATTCTATTTTATGTTTTATTTGTGTTGTTTCAATGTTCTATGTGAGGCACGTGAGGCTGCATTTGTGTATGAAGAAGTTTATAATACACAATATTTTTCACACTTAATTTTCCAGTGAAATCAAAACTCATAAACAGATCGAAGTCAATATCTTTTTCAAATGGCTCTGAATTAATCAGTTTTTCTGGGAAAATGCTTATTTTAAATGGAGATGGGGAATTATGTACTTTCAGGTTCAAGATTCTGAAAAGGTGAATCAATTATTTAGCAGTGATAAAGAGCATTTATGTGTTTGCTTTCACCTTGTTTCACTTTACCTTCAAACATTAGAAGCTACTACAAGGAGCCTTTATATTTTTTGGAGCCTATTTTTTTGAGTTTGGAGGCCTCTGTGGACAAAAGCAGTAGTTTTTTTACCATCATGATCACAAAATATATCATCAAAAATAAAATTATCTAAAGAAAAACCTCCTCCTTCCTTTTGACTGGCGAACTTACTGTAACTTTGGCTGAGAAAATGTAAACACAGGCTCATTTCATCTGATTTCAAATAGCATAATCTCACTGGTCACAACTGCTTATGTAGACCATTAAAAGAAATCAGTATTACATTGCAAACTGTTTCATAACCAGTTAAAAACTCCTTTAAGGTGCATTATTCTAACATTTTCTCGACTCTATAGAAGCTGACATTTGACTGTTATGAGAAAGTGTGTCTACCTTGTTGTATAAAGCACAGATGTGCAAGGCAGTGTTTCCAGAGGCATTCTGGGAGGAAGAATCCGCCCCGTAGAAGAGGAGGTGCTCCAGATGCTGCGCGTTACCGTTCTGACAGGCCTGAGTGAGGACGGACAGATCGTAGAGGAGCAACAGAAAGAGGGTGGGGAGGAAGGCAGAGAGTTTAATAAGGAGATTAAAAAAAGGAGTAAAAAAAGAAGGATTTATGTGGTTGTTTAATAAAGAAGGCAGAGAGGCGGAGACGCAAACAAAGATGAAGACGAGAGACAGAGACACAGAGAGAGAGGAACAAGGTGACAGTCATAAAGTGACACCGCAGTTAATCAGAGGGTGAGAAAATAGTGAGAGATCCAAAAATAACAACAATCATAGTTCATCACACATACAGAAAGAAATCAAAACTATATACATGTTCCACTTATATAAAAACACAATATGTAAGTTTGCAGCTGGAGGTCTCTCTCACATTAAAACAACAACAAAAAAAGAAGTAGTGAAGTAGTTTGGGATCAAAAAAAAAATCTATCTGACTTGATTTAGGCAGAAATAATGTTCACGGGTGAGGTAATATTAAAGTTACGTTTAGTCACGTCGACTTCCTTCCTCACTATCTGATGTATCCGACCCCGGAAGTTATAGCAACTAGAAACTAGCCAGCGAAGGCTAGCAGGAAACACACTGTTACAATAATAAACTACAGATTTCCCTGCATTTGAATATTGTTCGAATATTGTTGGAAACATTTGGGATAATGTAAGTACACAACTCAAACTTTTTACACCACGTATCAACAATAAATAAACTAATATTTTCTGAGATGGTACGTGCAGCCCCACACCAGAACACCTCATCTTTTATTTTCTTTCAAAGGGAAACCTTGAAGTGCAATATCACTTACATAAGTAACCTACAGATGACTGGACTGTGCTGACTGCCTCAGTATATATAGACATGTATACAGTACATTGAAGTGAAACTCAGGCAGAGATTGTTTCGTTTTGATGCATGGGTTATATCTAAAATAAACTGAAAAACTTATCAGAGCATAAAAACAAAAACAACTCCACCTGAATGGGGCTGAAAACAAATTAATTTAGTCTATCAAACACTTAAAAAAAACTAATTGTAGGGGGCCATATGAACCCCCCAATTTAAAGATTGAGTATGGTGGATCCAAACCATTAATTTCAGTATCAGTGCTAAACTTATGTGTCAGATCCCACTGAGCAAATACAGACAGACAGTATAAGATGGAGGTCATGAGCGGCCAGGAGAGCTGAAGAGACAGATGCTGATAAAGTGTGGGCGATCACAGCAAGACGAAGAGGCTGATACCTTTATTTTTCTGTCCACTTCACTGCTGGAATATGAGGCCACAGAAGCAGGATGGGTAGGATGGAGGGTGAAAGGTGTCCGAGATAAAAGATGAGAGGTGTAGTGTTTCATGGCATGAATGGTTTTTGTAACGCAGACACAGATGCTCGTACTGGAACACAGAGTACACTGATACATTACAAACAGGACGCGTGCACGCTTGTGCAATACAAACAACAGACACTAAAACCTCAAACACCCCAAGGCAGGACACTTTTTCTTGGTGTTTTCATACCGCCTCCCTAAATAGACACAAAATTAGGCCACTGACCCCGTTAGACTGAAAGATTTTGCCCCAAGGACCCTCTAAAAAAAATCTGTTGTTGATTTAGTGTAGAATTAAGTGTATACACATCACATAGGAGATAAAGCAAGAAAGAATGTAACCTGTTACTTAAAGGAATTGTTTTTTATTATTTAATGTGGGATTGTATGAGGTATTAATCCAGCATGGAGGCTTAGCGGTGTTCTGCTGTGGACGGAGTCAGCAGTAAAACATGTTTTAGCCACTTTAAAAAGTGTATGCTAGATTTTTTTTTAATTATTTATATATTTTCACTGTTTTACTTTGTTATCAGGCAGCCTTTTCTGATGGGAAACAGCCTTTATATGAGCCAAATCTCGCTCTCTCCAAACCAACCAAACTCCATTGGTGAAATCAGTCATTTTACCCTGCAGGAAACAGGAGCTGCTGGACTACCACTGCCTTGATCTGTTACTTTGTTTGTGTTATTGTGTGACTTTGATGTTTTAAAACGAAAGTTCGGATTCACCAGAGTTACACAATAACACAAAAAAACTAACAAATCGAGGCAGTGGTAGACCAACAACTCCCATTCTCTGCAAGATAAAATGACTGATTTCGCTCATGGAGTTTGGTTGGTTTGGAGAGAGCTATATTTGGCTTATATAAAGGCGGTTAAAATATTCTGAATATTGCAAACATTTAAACTGAAATGGATTTTTTGGGTGGGCTTTTTTAAAGTGGCTAAAACAGTCCACACTGGTACCCCTCTCTGCATCTATTGATAAGTACCTCATACCAACCCACATTCATTAAATCTGTCCTTTTAATACTTTTTGTATTTGTGTCCATATTCTTTTAATTATTCATCAAACTCTCTCTCTAAGGTTCCTTGAAGTCTTGCTCACACACGTACCTGATGTGTCTCGTCCCAGCCGTTCTCGTCCCTGATGCCCAGCTTGGCGCGGTGGAAAAGGAGTGTTTCGCAGCAGGAGGTGTCTCCCCCTGTCAGCACAGTGTGGTACAGCGGTGTCAGCCCCCGCCGGTCCTTATAGTCCGGAGATGCACCCAGAGACAGCAGGACCTGCAGCAATGCACAGCAGAAAAAGGTAAACCCTCATGTCGAGGCCGTTCTCAGACGCTGGTAGTCGTGAAAACAATAAGAGATATAATAAGGCATGCAATTATTATCATGCAGTAAAATAATAATGATTTTTATGAGCTAACAGCAAGACGATAAAGGAGCAGAAAGGAAAAATAAAATATTAAGCTGGTTTCCAATTTCCAGTTAAGGAATATTCATGGAATTTTAAATCAGGATGGGAACACATAGCCGGGGGTTCAGAGAGGTCACGCAACACCTCAGGCTCGGAGAGAATTACGTATTCAGTCAGAGTCTGCTGCAAATCTTCATGCAGTTTAGCAGCTGTTTCTTTTCCTTTGTGGAAAACATGGACTCTGACAATGTAACACGTGCAATTATCTCCTCCTGAATGAGTTTCCCCCCTCTCAAAGGCACATGCCTCTCTTCTTGGCAGCTGGAATTCTGGGTAAATAGCTAAAATGTAAATGTGCAACACACCTTTAAACCAGGCAATCTGAATTTTAATGCTGTTTTCTCTCTGGTTGAATAGAATAATAGATTTTTTGGTTTATATGCATTTAGTGTGTGTGTAGGTGTGGACTGCTGAGTGGGAGGGTCTGTTTATTCTGTCTTCAGCTTGTTTGCTTGTACAGTAACACAAATACAGTTAATACCGCATCGCTTTCAGGGCAAATATCCGTCCTGCAGATATTCACCCTGGTGTAGGTTGGATTTTCTCCGTTTATAGCATGACAAAGAAAACTCATTACACTGTTAAAAAAAAGTTGAGAAAACTCAAAACTTCAAGGCAACTGCCTTCACTAGATTTTGCGAGTTTTGAAATAAACTAAACAACTTTATAAAACTCAAAGAATCAAGATTATTTAAAACAAAACACTGTTAGTCGTTTCAAAACTTAAGAGTTTCCTTGAGCTTCTGAGTTTTTTCAGCTTGAAGGTTTTTTAAAAGTGTTCTTGTTGTGAAATCAGCACGTCTGTAAGAGAACAGCAGAACGTGTGAACGATTGTTTACCAGCAGGGCCGTATGGCGGTGGCCTCGAACAGCCTTGTGGATCGATGTGAGTCCATCTTTGGCGCGGAAGTCGATATGAGCCCCTCCCTCCACCAGGACCCGGATGGCCTCTCCTCCACCCGGCTCACACTGCACCGCCAGCGACAGGGGGGTCTCTGGCGGACGAACACAAGGAGATTCAAATTAAGTTTTTAATTTATTGTCAGAAGGATTGTTTTTTTTTAGAGGAGTCTGAAAGTCATATCATTTTGGGGGGGCACGGAGCAGATTGTTTGCTCCTCGGGGGGCGTTTGAATGCACAGTGTGAAAACCTTCAGCAATAGATTTAAACTATTTACACTCAAACTCTTCTGTCCTTGCTTTGAGGTTATATTCTTGAACAACACATGCGTTAAACAGAAAACAGACGATAAACTCCAAAAATTAATTGCATGACTTTTTGAAGTTGTGGAGTTTTCTTGTAAACAAATAATGCAGACGCCATGACCCCAAACAAACTGCAACAGAGACTCCTTCAACTGTTCTCATCTCATAAATATGTCTTCTACAACATATCAACATGTTTATGCATTTATGCATGTCAGTATTTTACATTCTAGAAATGAGACTCAACAATCACCGACCTTTCTGGTTTTTGTGAGCTTTTCTGAGCAGCTCCAGAAAATCCTGCTGATTCTCCCTTTAAAAGGCACAGTCTGTAAGATTTATGAGGATTTATTTGCAGGAAAATAAATATAATATTCTTTTTTTTTTATGTGAGAATTGATGTGTTTTCATGTCATAAAGCATAAATAAAAAAATTGCTAGTGACACATTAAAAGTATAAAAGCAATAAAAGACAATATGACAATCATATTATTCACAGCTCAGTCATGTTTCTGTGTGGTCACCATCCTCTTACATTGTTTGGGAGATTCTGCAGCACTGTTTTCCTGTTTTGTGAACTAACAAAATAAAACCCGACCCTCCATCGGCATGAGGGTGAGTAGATAATGACTGAATTTTCATTTTTGGGTGAACTATCCCTTTAACGTGCTGCTGCCTTCGCTCCACTTACTGAACACAGACAGTCTAAACAGAGTCAGTCAAACAGCCAAAGCCACATGAGAGCTCATTCACTGGGAAATATTGGCAAGTTCTCTGGTCTTAGTGTCCAAAGTGTCCCTGGATCTGTGTGGGACACTTTTTCTGCAAGAAAAAAGTCACTATACGGGTCTTTCAAGTTGCCAAATCCAGCGAGGAAATCAGTAATTTGGCGACACTGACATCTGATTTGGCATCTTTAATAGAAAACTGACTTGTTCGTCTAAAATAACAAGATTCAAAAACGCAATACAATAAAACAAATATTTGCAGTCGGTTTGAAAAAGAAAATCTAGCACGATGGCCTTATAAAACTGTCTCGTCAGCTGGTACTTTAAGATCCCTGCTCTAAAGTTTCAGACATGAGGATATTTTCAGGTATAAAAGGGAATTTCAGAGAGTTTAAAGAAGACTCACTCCATACAGAATAAGTCAGTCCTAAATCCCAGCATTCATCAGAGGGATTTAGGAGTGAAATAGGTTTTATTCACAGATAAATCAACTGTACAGCCTGACACAGTTCAACCAACTGTAAAGTTTCCTGCAAATGTACTGGAGATTTACCTCTCGGGATGATTGCCTTCATCCTACGGGTAACGAAACGTTAGCTTCCAAGTAAATGCTAAAGCTGTTTTTTTTTTCCCCACTGATGCCGGTTATGCTGGCATTAAATAAAACAACAAAGAAACTGCATGGAATTACTTCAAAATAAAAGCAGAGCTGTGTCACGACACCTTTAACTGCACTCAGCACACTTGAACCTCTTCAGCAAGAAAGTTCAATGACACCAAGAAGAACCAAAGTGTTTAAAAATGCTCCCAGTGAAAACAGGATAGGCTGCAGAGCGCCGGCTGCCATGGCGACAGCAGGAGAGTTTTGGCAAAGAGGAAAATGATTGAGGGCTTTTCATCTTCGAGCAGCGTCTGTAGATCTCAGGTACAAATAATTTGGGGAAATGTTTTGACTGCGCTTCCTCTGAAGTTAGCATGTCAGGACGACTTGGGGGAAGCCCACTGCGCCGTTCCCTTGGCAGAGACGGAAGCGACCCCGACAGGAGCCACGCTCAATATGGTGGAATTATTTTATGTCCTATTAAAGGCAGTCAGTGTGAGTCTTCTGCTGTGCAGGGAAGCAGGAAGAAACTGTTAATAATGGTGGGAATCTCTCTGTCCCAGAACCACAAAACCACAAAACTGTGTTTTTCTAAAGGCTTTTGATCACCTCTTTGTCCTGCACAGACCTCAGACCCTAACAGCTCCCGGACTCACTTACATAAATAAAACAGTTGCTAAAATGGGAAGAAAACTCAACAGAAATCCAGAAATCATCTCAAGATAATCCACACACCTCATTGTGAGCAGTTTCCTGCAGGAACGACTTTATTTCTGCAGGAGAATCTACTTTCTTCCTACTAGAAAGAAAAGTAGAAAGGTACTTGTACTTTTATGAGGGGGGTCAATCAGGGCTCTCTGTTGCCCCCCGGTGTTATGAAGTGGAAGTGTGTTTCACACCCGTGATGACAGACTGTGTTTTGTGTTTTGACACTTGCTCCCAGAGAGGCTGGAGTGACACAGAGCAGCACACCCAAACTGTAAATGAGCCGTCTGCTGCTGCTGCTGCTGCCCCCCCACCTCCACCCCCAAAGCACCAACAGGATCTGGGAAACGCCACGAAATTGTGAACAGCGCTGGCGCAGATCCTTGACAAAGTGTTAGACCAACACTCTGCAGAGCCGAGGGCAGAAAACGGACGGGGGAGGTTTGTTATTTGCGGAGAGTTTAAAGGTCGGAGCCACAGGTCGGGAAGCTGCTGGACAACAACGTGCTAATTTGGCTGAGAGGAGGCAGTCAGCGACTAGGGGATGCTGAATCTCAAATACATGTTTGTTTTAACTGTATGTTTGACTGACAAGAAAGAGCAACTCAATAAATAGAGAGAAACAGATGAAGGAAGAGATCTGACAGTGTGTGGGTGTGCAGATAGATGCATGTACAGTGTATATGGATGGACGGATGAAATGAGAGTGAAATCAAATCCTTTTAAGCAGCTGTACTTTTAAATTCACAGCAGCCTTCAAGAAAAAACTTCCTAAAAATGCAGCGTCTTATCTGCCAATTTTAAAGGAGAAGTCTGTAATATATTTACTGTAATAAATCATAAAATGACTTTAAGGGACTTCGGACTCATCATTGCTTGTTATTATAATGTTGCACTCGTCCTGCACTCCTGCAGCCTGCCTGAGCCTCCTCGAGTCCTGGTTGGAGTGGGCGGGGGGAAATAACTCGCTCAAAGTCAACCTGTTTAAAATACTGTGGTTCCATGTGGCTCCAACTTGCTATTTGGACTTCAGTACTCATTTTAAACAATCTATTAGACATTAGGAAGCTGCTCTTTCTGCGAATCCTCTGCATCCCTTGATGAATACATTACATTTTGTAATCCAGATTCCTTTTACCTGAGAAACAGATCTAGTATTCTGCATCTTCAGTGCACCTCAGTCTAACTCAGCCTCAGCATGCACATAAAACAGCTGCAAGGAGTGAACAGCTGGAATTACAGCATATCACTGCAGTCCAAACATCCATATTCTGCTAAACAGCCACTTTTATAATTGATTTTTAATGTTTTACTATAATTTTTTAAAAGGTTCTCACCTCTTAACTTGCTAAGAGACACAGCATCAGATATCTAACAAGGTCACTTGTGGCTCTTTGGTGAAAAAACAAAAGTTTAACTGTTACGCGCTGATGCTGAACTTGATATACAGAAACAGTGAGGTTTATATTTTGTGTTAAAGAAAGTGACTCTGTGGATGAAGTGCATGTAGACGAGGAAAAGGCTAAATGACAGAGGGGAGGAGGCACCTCCTCGGGTCTGTGGCGCTTCTTACCGCCGGTGTCAGTGTCCTGGTAGTTGGGATCGAGGCCTTTATCTATGAACTTGGCCATCTTGTCCACAGCGCTGGTTTGGATATAATCCATGAATTTCTTCAGGCTGGCCTGCATGCAGGGACAAAAGTGCTGCTGTTTTACAGAGAACAGAAGAACTTCTGTCTTAGAAATATTCCCAGTTTTTTCTCAACCAAGTGCCCCCATGCAGGATAGAAAATATATCAGGAACCCCTCGTGTGTGTCATCTATTATTTCTACTTAGTTATGTCAAAGAATCAAGCACATTTAAAAGCAATCAAGATGTGCTACAATAAAAAACAAAATTATCAGTAAATAAGCATAAAATGGATAAAAAGTGAAATATAAAACCTTGAGGACCCTTTAAAATCCTGAAAGTTTTGATTTTTACTCTTTATTCTACTTATTTATTTATTTTAAAAATCAAATCTTGGCTGTTAAACCTCCTGGTGATTTAATTTTTTATTAAATAACATTTTTTTGCAGCTGATCCCTTGAATTGTGTCAACTCCGTCAGACATACAAAGAGTCATAGTAATATAATATACCACATGTTGGAAGTGTTTACTTCTGTTGCATTAATTACAAGATTATTTAATGAGCTACAGTATATAATCAAAAGGTTTGGCATGTTTAGGAATAAATGACATTATAATGTTGCAGCTGCAGTTGTAGCTTTGATTTAGAAGAGCCACAGAGTCGACATGGTTGAGAAACATCTGATAGCAATATTATGTAATGAATCTGAAATGAAAAAATTGAAAACTTGCCTGTGCTTGTGCAGGATTTCAGCCTTTTTTTAAAAACCAGGAAGTGAGACAGGGGTCCTTAAGTCATAGCTGACCCTTATTATGCCTGATTAAATCATGTTTTTGTCAGATCTGACAGAGATCTTACAGAGTATCTAGGAGACAACTTAACTAAGTAGCCTTTTATAAAATAAGAGAATAATTTTTATATCATGGAAATTTAGATGAATAAATCTTTCTCAAACTTTTAACAGGCCACCTGGCAGAGTGCCACGCTGCTGTACACTGCTGATTTTAATTCACTCACACTGTGCCAGAGTGAAACATGCAGCTGAAATCTTTCAGAGACTTCAGGACAAATGTTTTTCATACCTTAGTGTGCAGTTTGGCCAGTTGCTTCTCATCCAGATTGGTCTGTTTGTACACCCTGGTCTTGTATCGAAACTAAACCCGAGAGAGAAAAAGGGAGAGAAAGGAAATGAAGAGTTAATCCTAACACGGAGAGCGTTTGTCCTTAATTCTCTTAGCTTTTGGCCTAGATCCACAAAATGGGGCCTGCAGATTTATTGTACAGTCAAGCTTTATCTGGTTTGCTATACAAACCCCCCTCTTCTACTTCACTGAAGACAAGAATTGTGAAAGAAATGGTCTCGCTTTACAGCAGTTTAAAGGCGGTTTAGAGCCTCCACTGGGTCATAATATAGCATGAAAAGAAGGCGAGTGTACACACTGGATGAGAGATTAGCGGATGTTGCAGTAAACAGAGCAGCTGAATACTTCCTCTAAGAAGTGTGTATGAAGCCTCGTTCATTCATAAACCAGGGTTTTAATAACCTGCTCTAACTTAAGGAACACAAGGAGCAGTTACAGGTGATGTAGCGCTGCTGTCTTTTACTTCAGTCATCAAAAAGGTGCAGAGCAAACCTCGGTCACATGATGCGAGGACAAAAAGCTGGTGGTAAAAACAAACAAAAAAAGAACAAGACAATCATAATCTACTGCAGAGATCTTAATACTTTATTGCGATTTGATTGGTTGGTCCAGCAGCACCTACAGATCAGGACAAATGGGTGACATTTAAAATGATTTAAACAACTTTTACAAGAGTTTCTTATGAATAACTGACATCCTGAGGACACACACTTCTCTATTATGCACAACCCCAATTCCAAAAAAATTGCACAGAATGCAGTGATTTGCAAAAACTTTTGGAGCAACATATGCTGCATTCCAGGCAATGTCAGGAATTAAAGTACTAGACTGACCTGTTTGCAGTCCAGACCTGTCTCCTATTAAAAATGTGGCGTATTACAGAGACTCCGGACTGTTGAGCACCTGAAGTCGTATATCAAGCAAGAATGAGAAAGAATTTCACCTTCAAACTTCTACAATTTATGTCCTCGGTTCACAAACACAAAGGTGATGTATCAAAGTGGTAAACGTGCCCTTTTCCCAACTTTACAGGCATCATTTCAGTTTGAGCATTAAATATCTTGTCTTTGTACTGATTGCAATCGAATAGAAGTCGAAAACAATTCACAAATCATTGCATTCTGTTTTACACAGCGTCCCACCTCATTTTTTGAGATAGGAGTTGTCCTACAACTGCGTCAAAGGGAGAACGGAATCGTACCTCCAAATACGGCACCCCTTTCTCAAAGGACTGTGGGTACTCTCTGAGCAGCCGCTCCTCCTCCAGGAACTTGGCATCGTGGCCGTCCGTGGCGGGCTGGAACAGACCGTAGTTCAGGACGTCCCGCAGAGATTCGGTCAGGGAGCACAGCACCTGCTGCTTGGCCTTCCACACCGTGGCATCTGGGTTAAACCGCAAACACTTCTGCAAGAGAGACAGAAGTAGACGAAGGTCAGCTTTAAGTTTGTACAGAGGTGATAACTTGTTAACTCGGAAACTCTAAATGTGAAGGAGTAAAAATGACCTTTACTCTTCAGTAAACATCATGAGAAGAATCATGTTTTTTTTAAAAAAAAAATTATAGTCACATTAAGAGTAAGTTAATAAAAATTAGTTTTAAGAAGTGATGTTAAAAAAAATGCAAAACAGAATTTTAAAAACAGAAAAAGCCAAAAGGAACTTTTTGTTTTCAAAGTTAATTGACCCTTCCTAAGTCCCGCCCCTTTTCGCTCTGTGATCCAATGTCAGCAAACTTGGTACCTCGGTCAACTTTCTGCATTTCCAGTTTTTTGTGCTTAAATATGGTATCTGCTGAGCTCATTTATGTTGAACACAATATCAAACTTTTAAGATGGTTAAAAGACGTTGCTGCCAGATGTATTCAGACCTGTAATTAGCTAATGTTAGCAAATCACTAGCTAACTGGATAATCTACATCAACTAGCTCGTTAGCAAGTGTTTTGCTGACTTAATGTGACCCTTTATGTCTCTTTTACAGGAAAAGGAGACAGTTGATGAAGTTTGTTCAACTGTCAACTGAGGCACAGGGCAAAAAAGGGACGGGACAATTATCCTTAAATGAGATGTTAAAGCTGAGCTCCGCCTGAGGTCTGTATTAACTGTACTGAACTGTATGAAGTAGTTAAAACCACCTACAATGGTAATGCATTGATGTCTCAGTATTAAAGGGACAGTTTGAATTTTATGAGGTAAAAAGAATCTGACTACCCCTTTAAAAATCCAAAATATTATTTATTAGCACCAGAGGGCATTTTTCTGCAGAACCATCAGTTTTACTTTTGCTTTTGATACGTCTGCACCTTTACTTTAGATTGATTTTGATTAGAAGACTTTTACTTGTAGTGGAATATTTTTAAATTGTTGTTTCAATAATTTTAGTACTCAGATTTACTGCTTCCACCACTGGTTTCATTTATAGAGGAGGATAGAGGAGATCGGGCGGGCCTCCCTGTGGGGACTCCACACAGTTTCAGGGGAGGCTCGGTTTTTCCCAGTCTTGTCTGAGGGGATGCCCACAGTGTCAGACTTTGAAAACACCCCCTGCTCTAACCTGTCTGACTGCAGCACACTGAGGCTGTTCCCTATCTGAACCAGCAGGGGGAGACAGCGCTGGAGTAAAGTGGGTGAATCCCAGTGGCCTCAGATAGCACATAGGCTGTGAATGGCACTTTGGTGCAGCTTTCTCCAGTGGGTTCGTGAACGGCCAAATGCATAACGGCTCAGAGGCTCAGTCAGCAAAGTGGAGCGTAACTCACTACACAGATGGCTGACAGAAGGTTTTTGGCACTGCTCTCCCCCCTCCACCCCCTCCCTCCCTCCTTGCCCAGAGTGCACTTGGGCTGTTCTCTGACCTTGAGGCAGCAGCAGGATGATTGGCCCATGCACAGTGCAGCCAGCTGCAAGGCTCCTTGCCTCTTACTGCATTACTGCACGGGCTCCTGTCTCCAGCAAACGCTAACTGTAACCCAGAACGTTCTCTCATTCATTGTTACTCATCTTAATCTCTTCACACACACATCGACTCACATTTCTGTGTGTGTTTCTGTTTCTCTCTCTGTGTGTGTGTGTGTGTGTCCTGCAAAGAAAAAACAGATAAAACCCAGCACGGGGGTTATGTGCAGAGGAGTAACATAACATTTTCTCCCTCTATTTTATCCAGTGTCTCCGCTCGCGCACAGCCAACCCGGTCACCACGGCAACCGGTTCATTAGTGGAGCAAGCTGCTTGTTGCCATAGAGACATCCCTGTGTTCCCTAGGAGATGGGGTACTGGGAGGGTGTGCATGTGCTTGTGTGTGAGTGTGTGCATCAATGTGCATGGGTTTTGTTTTTTTTTCCCGTGTGTGTTTGTGTGTGTGTGTGTGCATGCATGTGTGTGCATGTGCATGCATGTGCGTGTGTGCGTGTGCAAGAGCAGCGTGGCGAAAGAGAGCAGAGTAAAAAGGAGGGGAATGTCTAAGACTTTGAGAGTGAGAGGGCGAAAGAGGATGAAAAGGTGTGTCTGTTTGTATTAGATTAGGTTTCTTACACACACACACACACACACACACACACACAGATGTGCTCACAAGCCTACACACTGCACTTACAGTCCCAATAAAGGATGCAAGCAAACACACTCAAAAATGAATCACAGTCACAGCAGGAGAGAATAAAGGTGAAGGATTCAGTTCTCACACAGGAGGAATATTCCCACAGTCGACCTGAACAATTATAAAACACTGATAATTACCATAAAATCCTGTAATAACTTTGCTTTCAGTCTAAGAAGCTTCACTGAGGCAGCCATGCTGCTTATTGATCTGTATACCTCCAGGAACACGATTGATCCTCCAGTTTGTACCGGCCAGCCAATTAGGGCTCATCAGATTCCTTCGTCCCTGAAGTTGGCTCTGATTCACTCCACACTGCAGACACGTTTGTACTGTTAGTCATGCAGTAGCACAGTCTGTACACTGAACACAGACAGCCTTGCAACTTCAATGCCTCCAATCACTTGCACTTGCAGTTGAGTGTTTTTGGTGCCCTCTAGTGGTCAAGGAGCTTTAAGAGAGGAGACCAAATAGCTGAGTTATTGGTTTGTACAATGAAAATATTGTTTCAGTGTCAAAATGTAAAAATATAAACAGCAAGATGATTTTTGTCCTTCATGTTCCTGCTACTATTCTATTTAATCAATGTTCAATGACTAAAACACAAAAAGTGCCTCAAGTGGGACTCACTGCCACAACCAACAGCAACAGTACAAAAGGTCCTACATTAAGTAAAAAGTATGAACGTAAGCTGAATGTACTATAAATAAAAGTACTCATTATGTTGTATAATGGCTCCTGTCAGTGTCATATTGTTATACTGTATACCATATTAATCAATTACTATCATTCATGATGTGTATGTAGTGTTTTGCTGTGTTTTTGCAGATATTGTGAAGTTTAATCTAGAACAACACATCATATTTAATAAACTGATCATATGTTTGTGGCATTAACTATAGCTGACAGAGTAAAAATACCATGTTCCCCCCTTCAGAATATTGTGTACTTGTTTAAGTATAAAGCAGCATAAAATGGAAATATTAAAGTAAAGTATAAGTACCTCAAAACCGTACCTAAGCACAGTATTTAAGTGGATATATTTTGTTACATTCTTCCCATTTAGACACTTTATCCTGCTTTCATAAATCTGGAAAAGTGGGATCTGGCTTTGATTTTTATGTGCTACATGTGCAGGTGCATCTTCAACTCAAGTTAGTAGTAGTTCGTCAGTAAAACTAAAATCTGTTGGTACACGATGTGATGATGATAAAAACACTGTCAAAGAAAGGCCTGACTTAGGTAAAGCAGAACATAAATGATATTGTCGCTCATTTTCTTTCACAAATGATCAGATGGTGAAGAGTGGAGATGTCCTGCAGGGTGCTAAATGCAGCCGAGGTGTCACAGCAGGAACTGTGATCATGCTCAGAAACGAGTGGCTGAGATGTTGAGGAGTCGAGATGAACCTGCACACAAATGATCACAAACCTGGATTCTGTTATAAAAATGAACAGTGGATTCACTGTTTTCCTGTGAGTGTTAATCCTGGTTTTGTCTTGTTTCAGTGACTAATTGCAGTTTGTTAGATGAAAATACATCAGAGGTGAAAAGTACATCTGCATGTGAAAGTACAACTTTGAGGTATTTGCACTTTACTCAAATATTTCCATTTTTTGCTCATTTCTACTGCATCTCAGAAGGAAATATTGTACTTTTTATCCCGCTGCCTTTATTTGACAGCTGTAGTTACCAGTTAATTTTCAGATGATGATTTTATATTAAACAATGCATTGGCAAAGATTATCTTTAGGACTTGTGACTCTTTAAAAATAGCATCTAGTTGCCTGCATGTGAGTGTTTGCTGGTTGCTCAGGTCGTCTGTGACGGCGGGCTGAATCTATTTGATGGTGTCATTTTGATATTTTTCAGTATCTTCTGACATTTAGTGGACTGATCAGCTGGTTAATGATCAGGAGGGTGAGCAACAGAATTGATGAACAAAGGAAGTAATCTTTGGTTGCAGCCCTGCTTTTTTTGTTGTTGTTGTTTTGTGTTAATGCAGCAAACTGATGGTAAACATTGAAGCCTCAATAAAAATATTGTGGGAAAAATGAGATATTTCCCCTCTACAAGCCACAGTTTCATATAAAAGTAAAGTTAGATACCTGTAAAAGTTTTTAAAAAAGAACAGAATACAGATTTGTGTACCAGAACTTCGTCTTTGGTCAATGGATTAATAGTTGTTTGTTTTAAAGCATCGCAAAATAGTAAAAAATATAGGTTCATGTTTCCCCAAAGGCTGAGAAGACTGAATTTTAAAAAATTACTCAAAACAATTGATGGATTATCAAAATAGTTGGCAATTAATTTACTAATTGATTAATCGATGCAGCTCTAATCTAGTCCCGATATATTCGTAGAGAAGGTAGACGTCTTTATGGCCAAAACGCTGCAGCTCACCCCAAAACACTCTAGAATATGCACGTTTTGATTTTGGGGTGAACTATCCCTTTAAGTACAATTTTGAATGCAGAATATTTACTTGCAATTTTCTACAGAATAGAATTAGAAAAGTAAAGGATCTAAATATTCCTCCACTGCTGCACGAAGGCAAAACATGACCAGGATATTACAAAAAAAACCAAAACCCAATCATGACTGGAGTACTAGTCATATAAAAACACTAAATATAACAGCTTCTATATAGCTTTTATATGAAACTCTTTACACAGCTTTAAGCCCTTCTGTTTCTCTTGTGGTTTTATCATTATGCAGACCAAAAATTCTGTCTTGCCTCCTAAAGCTGTGATCACACTTTCCCACTCACATACGCCCACTCACTCTGTCCATGCTGCTCTTTATCTTCCCCTGCCTATCTCTATCTTATTCTCCCTCCTCCTTCCCTCTCCAGCCATCTTTCTGTAACAGCTCTGTCACTTATCTATGCAGAAATAAGAGTCTCTGAGAGTCTGTGTGTGTCTGCAGCGCTCGCTATCTCTTGTCCCTCTGGCCTTTTTCTGCGGGCCAAGTGCAGGGGGACTAGAAGCCTTTAATGAGATCTATGGGGAAATAACCCCCCCCACACACACCCCACACACCCCACCCACCCACCAAACACACATGCACGCTCTCTCTCACTCACACACACACATGCGCACGCCAGCCGCGTTGCCATTTACGTCCTTTTCATATCTCTCAACCACTCCAACCACCCCCTTCCTCTCTACAGCAGTTCAGAAGGAGAGCGAATTAATTTCTTTTAAGCGTTACTGTCATCCCTTCTCTGCCTTGTTCTCTCCTTCTCCATTGTCTCCATTGTCTTTCCCTCCCTCCTCTCCTCCTCCTCCCATACTTCCCTCTCTATTATCTCTGTCCCTTTATTCACCTTTGGGCCTCACCTTTTTTATTAACATACAACCTCTCCACAGCTGTAGAGAAGCACGGTGGACACTCTCCGCATCCTCAAGTCCACACATCTCAACCAGGCGCTGAAGTAGAAGTGTGTGCGTCCTTGCATGTATCTGTATTCCAGCGTGGACGTGTTTGTGAGGCCAAACTCCTGCCTGAGGGGCTGCTGCTGCTGCTGCTGCTTATACTCCGCAGTTTGCAGGAATTCAGCTCAAGTCAAACAGCGGAGAAAAACTCATTTGTTTCACGCTGTTTAATGCACTCGGCAGGCAAATGCCAACGTGACTGCGTGTGCATGAGTTCGACAATCCAATAAACGTGCAAGCAAAACTGCCTTGACCACCCGCTGTGGCAAAATCATATCAACAACTCGGTGATACGCAGATCTGACTGTTGCCGTGCACGCAAGTGAGTTAATGGACCAGTGTCTTTTTCATCAGACACCAGCGGTTGGTGATTTGTTCATTTTTAACAGGGGAGATGGCTCAATGGGAGGGTTGGAGTTTAGGGTTAGGGTGCGCTAACCCTAACCCCCATGGATCTGAGGGTGGATTTTTAGCAGCACAGACAAGTGGCAGGAGAAGTAGACACCAGAAAGTCAATGTTCTGAACTTCCTGGACAAAGAAAGTCAGAAACTTGCGGCAACAAGCTTTAACCAATGCCCCTACAATTACGCCAGCACTTCCTAGTACTGTAGCCTTTCCAAGTTATGAAAGACATCAGGTCTCCCAAAATAAAATGAGGAGTGATCTTAGGTCTCAGTCCATGAGAGCATATAGGGAGGAACCAGTTCATGCAGCTAAACTGGCTCCCTGTGGAGTTAAACAGCCCCTCCAGGATTTCACAGGCTTTTTATGACCTCAAATGCCTGATTTCATGGCAGCTTTTATTTTTTAAAAAAATGCACGTTCTGATGTTTTTAGGACATCGCAAAACAAAACATTGATTAAAACTCTGTCAGGTTCACAGAATTGTAAATGTTGCAGCCCCAAATTACTTATTAAACTTTTTCCCACAGGTCAGAGAGGCACCAGGTCCAGTGTAGCAAATCTGACATCAGTAAGAATCAGCAGTCAGACGGGTAAAAGTTCCTCCAGATACTCGGGTGCCCACGATTGGAACAAGGTTCCTAAAAGCATTAAACTGACAACAAACGCAGTCACATTTAAGGTGAAACTCAAACACTGGCTTTTAGATAATGTACCTCTGTAAAGACAGTTGTGTAGGCAGAGATGTACAGTATGTAGCAGATTTAATGAACCACTTTTACGGTAATCATGTATTTTAGTTGTCAGAATAATTCCTCTTTGTGTCAGATGTGATTATTTTTGTATATTGATGTAGTTATTTCCTTTTATACGCTGCTAATGCCGTGCTCCATTATTTCTATGTGCAAGCACATCTAAATACGACAAGGACCATAATGGAAATAAGTCCAGTCACTTTCTTGTGTTATTCTTGACGCTCTTTTAATTGAACATGTACTGCTGCTGCAACCATGTAACTGCACTTTTAAATGACCTGTCAAATAAACAAACATGACTGAATAATACAGAAATATTAAAGGAATACAGGATGCAGTGTGTCTCTATGATTATCTTTGATCATGAAGGTGACATTATTATAAAGAGCCGAGGTGACCAAATACTTTCCAATGAAGGGACAAAAATGAATCTGGACGGAGGACGAAGGGACAAAAAATACATGTTGACATCATGAAAAATTAAATTAAGATAAAATGTATTATATTTTATAGAAAACTTACACTCTAAATCGAAAATTAATTAATCAGAAGTGGAAATGCGACAGTCTAAATTGTTTTGGTGTGAGTTGCTGAGTTTTGGAGATATCGGCCATAGAGATGTCTGCCTTCTCTACAATATAATAAAAATGACTGCCGCTCAGCTTGCGATGCCTAAAGCACCAAAGAAAATGCATTTGGAAAACTAAACAGCAGCGTCTCTCTCCAGGAAACGTGACCTGGTTACTCAAGATAATCCACAGCTACTTTATTTCTAACAGAAAGAAAGTAGTTCTGGTAGATTCTACTGCAGAAAGAAAGTAGTTCTTACATGAAACTAGTCAGTGTTGAATGTATTTTTTGGCGCTTTGAGCACCACAAACCGTTATATTCAGGAGAAGGCAGACATCTCTACAGCTGATCTCTAAAAACAATCTGGATGGATAAATAACCCTCTGAGCCGGAGAAAAATACGTTGTTGTTTTGTTAATTTGGGGGTTATTTGTCCCTGTAAGCTAATTAATATCGGATATCAATTTTACATTAAGCAACATTTAAATTACACATCATCACAACACGCCTTCAGAGCCTGTATTACAGTACATGCCTTATACAGTCATTTATCACGTGCAGCATCAGCGGGAGATAAATTAAATAAGATGTTTTAATAGAATTTAATAGAGAAGCTTAACAGCACTGAGCTGTGCTTTGCAGTAAACTTCAGATTATGTCATTTTTAGCTGCAAAAAATGTACATGTCATCATTACAGCCAGGATTTTACAGCACTCTCAAATTACGGAGAATAAAAGCATGAGCTTGTAAAATCGGTGCCAAAAACAAAGGGAGCGGGGCCCCCGAGTGGGCGGCTCTGCCATAAAGTGCATAAGCAAAAATATAGTATAGAACTGGGTATTTATAGCATATAGTTTGAAGAATATTATAGATCCAGAGTGAGACTGAGAGGAAAAAAAGGCTCCATTACAAATCCATCTGCGACTTCAGCACCACGGACAGCGCCATGGATTTATCAATACGCAGCACTCAGAGATCCACCTCATCAGTGTCACTACCAATTCATCGTCTCAGTGACACTATTTCAGCTGGATTGGCAGGCCGATCCATGTCGAAATATAATCATGAAGCAGCATTTAAATGAAAATTAGACCTCTAAAAAACATTTCAGCCTAATTTAAACAGAAAACAACGATTACTGGCAGCAGTGGGAGAAGTATTTAGAGCTTCTGCTTCAGTGAAAGAATTAAAGAACACTGTGAAAATACACCATTACAAATACATTACAAATGAAAATATCACTGAAGGAAAAGTATGTAAGTATTACTGGCGACATGTACTCAAAGTATCATAAAAAATATGCATAATAAAAAGAACTGAAATAAGCAGAAAATTACCCCTGTCAGTTGTATACAAGTAAATATTATATTACAAAACTAACCTAACAATGATTCCTCTCCACAAACAACGTTTCTACCTGATTTAACCAACATGTTACACTCATAAGAAGTCTCCCAAACCAGACTCCCACAACACAATAAGATTTGTCAACCTCTTATTTCACACCAAAATGTACACGTACAATTTTCTGAGTCGTAACCCAGGAGGACAGAGGAGGACAGAGGAGGACAGAGGAGGACAGAGGAGGACAGAGGAGGACAGGAGGGGTTTAGAAAATGAGGAGGACTCGTTACGCTCCTACTCTTAGACAAGGTTGTTGTATATACACATTTATTTATTTATCTTCTTTTTATTTAATGTAATAATTCTTCTTTATCTGAAAATTCCAATCCAAAGTACAACCCTCTTGCCTTTATCATCTGCTTTGTATTTGAGTGCACAGTATTATAATTTTATAATTCTTTTAAATAATGAAAATGAGCAGTGACACTGCAGTGAGCTGGTTCAGTAAAACATATCTGAAACTAAACTAAATATTATATTACTGGATAATTATTAGGGCTGAACAACTAATCAAAATTTCATCCAAAGCGCAATATTTGTTAAAGGCAAAATGTGTCTAAATACCGTTTTAAATTAAATATTGTGGTGCTGCAGAGGTGTCCTGGTCAACACGTCATTCTCTAG
>JAJHUR010118353.1:1070-19100 GCA_027495735.1 Lutjanus campechanus
GAACAAACACGCTTTAAATCTATTAGTCCAGATCACATTTCTTTCTCCAGGAATACAGTGTTGAACGCTCATCAAATGCATGGCTGCTATGCAACAGCTAAACATTTTCTCTATGCACTGCATGTTAGCTCGCCTCACAGTCCCATTACATTCATATTTGACAAAGAGGATATTACATACGTGAAGGGGAGGGGGTGGGGGGTCCAAATGATCAAATTCTCTCAGATAGTCTTTGCATTTTTTACACCGGGCTGTGGATCACCTCTTTCTTTGCAGGAGGAAAATCCCACATTCATCTTGTTTGTTTAATTGGATATGACCTCTGGAAGGGGTCGCCCCTCCAGAAAATGAGATGTGGCCCCCTTTTCCAGCCCCACAAGGTAAATATGCGTCACATTTGAATCCGCGTCTCGCTGCGGCAGTTTACCTTGTCGTCCTCTCCTCATTATCACAGTAACCTTGTGATCTGGCCAATTTTTTAGCCGTAATGATGCGTGATATTCTGAAAGAAATTTTAATCTAGTGCGGGGAGATCCAGCTGCCAGGTATCAAAGTAGTCTTTGGCTGCCTTCAGCGGTGCACTCAAGCCACACAAAGTCCTCCACTAGCCAGCCTGTCTCACCTCCTCCCCCTGCAGCCCTCAGACATTTTCCATGCATAATTAGGTAGAATCCACAGAGAATAGCAGAGATGTGTGTGTTTTTTTTTTTGTACTAAGGATTATAAAGAAGCATAGCTTAATGTTGTGTTATTGTTTTTATGAGAAGTGGCTACTGTTGGAGTCCTGAGACTGACCACTGACAAAAGACCACTTGCTCTTTATTTTACAGTACATTAATAAGACGTAGCAAGCCATACTTCATATCAAATAGACAAAAACTAGAAATATATTCTTTATTTAAACAGCATTAGACTCTTTATTAGACCCTTATTAGCCCATATTAGATGGTAATTATGGACACATTACAACAGAACTGCACTGTAAACTAGTATATAAAGTATATTGTTTCCTACTGTTAGACCCATATTAGAATTTATTAGAGGGTAATTAGGAACACATTGCAACAGGAGAGTACTTTAAACTGAAGTGTTCTGTTTCCAGCCCTTATTATAATTTATTAGAGGGTAATTAGGGACATATTACAACAGAACTAGGCATCGACCAAAGGTGTCTCAAGTACCAGATATGTGATTTGATTTTAGTTTACAGTACACCTCTGTTGTAATGTGTCTCTAATTACCCTCAAAGAAAGTCTAATAAGGTTCTAATAATGCGCCTAATGCTGTCAATACAATACAGAACACATTATTTCTAATTTTATCTAATTTAATACATGGTATGGCTTGTTATGTCTTATTAGTGTGCTGTAAAATGAAGTGCAACCAAAAGATCAACCAGATTTGGCATTCTGTCAGTGTAAAGATTTTTTTTTCTCAGCCTGCTGCAATTTAATCTTCACAATCTCTCTTAGAGTACAAGCAAACAGGCTGAAAGGCTCAGCATTGTGGTATCAGTCAGCTGAGTGATAAGTCATGGCCAAAATAAAAAGAATGGTAAGAATGAATGCCCTGGGCCGCGTCCCAGATCTGCTATGAATACATTCAAGGCTAATTGTGCCGAGTGACTGGACCACTGTGTTTACAAAGGCGCATTAACGCCAAAACCAAGACAGTCCAGGAAGGAAGAATGTACAGAGCAGCAGAGGGGCCTGTCTGCATGAATACATTCTTTCCTCATTGTCCTCTCAGACAGGAGGATCATTACTGGCTGGACACATGCGCTGGCAGCACCACCCTTCATTATTATGCAGCAGTCGACACAGGTTTAACAAAGAGAAATTTGTCTAGCATTTGTTTATCTGCAAGAGCAGAGTCTGGCACGGCGATGCTGGCAGCAGCAGGCTAAGGTGGATAGGCACTCAAGTAAGTTGGCGGCCGCTCACAACCCTGCAGCCCTCCCCCACCTCCTCCACCCGCCTCGCACCGTCCCCTCTCTACCACCATCACCCTCTTATGCTCCCCACAGGTGCACAGCTTTTTCTGCCTCGCACATCAAAGAGACGGCAGCAGAGTGAGAGACTGAAGTGCAGGGTGGCACATAGTTTCATCTTCAATTGTATCCTGTATTCAAAAGAAGACGCTGTATTATTCATTTCTAGTACATTTGGATTTTTTACTCACAGGCGAAGGCCAAAACAAAATTCAGCTAGAAGACGTTTGATTGGATTTCCAAAGAAAAGATTCAGTTAATCATTTCAGAAAGACACTTTTTCAAATTCAGGATCCTTTTTTGATTCTCGACCTGAACAACTGTGTTATTCATTTCTTCTACTCTCTTAAAAATAAGGGTCCCAAAAGGGTTCTTCCTGAAAGGCTGCAGTTCTACCCAGAACTTGCTTCTGAAGAACGCCTTTTTAAAGAAAGGGTTTGTCAAGGGTTCTTTGTAAGACCTGAGGCTCTATTAAGAACCCTTTAATCCAAAATCCTTTTGAACAAAAGAGTTCTTCAAGGATTGTTGAAATCCTTGAAGAACTCTTTTGTCAAGGGTTCTTTGTACCATACTATAAAATGGTTCTTGGTGAGTGTGCCCTAGATACACTCTTGAAATATAAAAGAGTTCTTAGTAGAACCCCCTGGGTTGGTTCTAAATGAAATCCTTGGAACATAAAAAGGTTCTCAGTAGAACCTCCTGAGTGTGTTCTAGATAAAGCATGTACAATATGAAAAGGTTCATGGTAGAACCCCATGGATGGGTTCTAGATGGAACCCTTAGAATATTAAAAGGTTCTCAGTAAAACCCCTGATTGTGTTCAAGACAAAAAAAAATCTAGAACTACTTGGCTGGCTCTAGATAAAATCCTTGGAATATAAAAAGGTTCTCAGTAGAACCCCTTGAGTCTGTTCTAGATAAAACTCTTGGAATATAAAAAGGTTTTTGGTCGAACCATCTCACTGTGTTCTAGATAAAACTCTTGGAATATAAAAAGGTTCTTTGTAGATCCCCCTTAGTGGGTTCTAGATGAAACCTTTGGACTATAAAAAGGTTCTTGGTAGAACCTCCTGTCTGTGTTCTTGATAAAACTCTAGAACAACTTGGTTGGTCCTAGACAAAACCCCTTGGAATAAAAAAAAATCTTGGTAGAACCCACTTGGTTGGTTCTAGATAAAACCCTTGGAATAAAAAAAGGTTCTCAGTAGAACCCCCCTTGGTTGGTTCTAGATGAAACCCCTGAAATTTAAAAGGGTTCTTGGTAGAACCCCTTTAGAGTGTCCTTGTTAGCACTCTTAGAAGGTGGAAGGGTTCTAGGTGGAACTCCCAGAGAGGGTTCTGTGTGGAACCATTACACCATAGAAGGGTTCTCCTTTAGAACCTCTCAGAGGGTGTTCAGGGTGAAACCTTTCATAGCTGATTCCAGGTATAACTCTTTATGAACTCTCTGCATGGGTTCCTAAAAAATATCCAACCAGGAATCCTTTATGGTTCTAGTTAGCACCTTTATTTCTAAGAGTGTAGATACAAGATGCAGCCTGCACCAAGGTAGAACAACAGACTTTACTTTCTCCTGTTAGGAGTAGGTGTGGCACCTCTGAGTTATTGACAGTTGTTTTTTTTCCCCTCCCCACCAGCTTTGTTGCAGGAAGAGGGTGGGGCGCTTGGCTCGTCCTTGACCTTCCTGTGAACCAAATACATCAGGAGTCTGTTGCTGAGGAGATTAAAATCACGCAACAATGGGAGGTGGCAGGAACAAAAAAAAAAAAAAAAAGGGCCAGGGTTTCCTAAATACATGCAACACCAATCTCAAGCTGTCTGACAGTTTACTGTGCACACAGCAGTGGTTTAATCTCACCATGCATGTACGAGCCAGAATATGCCTGTGTTCAGCTTCCTGTCAGGGCAACAAAGAGGGTCAGTGTTGAGTCAGACCCTTTTTTTCTCCACTCTTGTAGGATTTATGGAGACTCAGGAGGAGATAAGAGATGTGCGTGTACTGTATGTCTTTGAGGCATCATCACAATCAGCCGTGCACTCCCATCATACATCCTGGGAGTGCTGTGAGTGCTGCACCCTTGTCTTATTACAGACAGCAGGTGCAGATGGTTAAAGGCAGGTGCTCAGTGGAGAAAAAAAAGGAAAAGAAGAAGAAGGGAAAAAAAAGAACAAGCACCTGGTCCCTCTGTTGTAGCAGTCTGGTGCTGCTCTCACTATGATTAGCTTTGTTTCTCCAACAGAGCGCAGCGAGGAACAAGACCTACAACTTCATTAGGGTGGAGCTCAGCACCCCTTCTTTTTGCTTTTGTCCTACACTTGACTGCACTAAGTTAGAGGAGGACGGGGTGTCTGTGAAGATCAGCCTTTTATTAGGAGCTACGGCTCTGTCGCTGGAGTGGCGCCTCTCTGCAAGAGCTATAATCTGATGCATGTAAGATCCACCGAGTCACCATGAGGAAGCAGAGAGAGACAGCACTCGCCTGATTTCACAAAGACCCGCACTCTGAGAAATAAGAGTGTTAACTAGAACCACTCTGGGTTCTTCAGCTTGTCTCCATAGGAGAACCCTTTTTGGTGCCTGGTAAGAAAGTTCCACTTAGAACCCTCAGAGAAGGTTCTACCTACAACCCAACCTAGACAGTTCAATGTAAAACCATGTGTGACAGGTTCAATTTAGAACCCCCTGTGAGAGGTTCTACAGAGAATCCTTCTATGCTGTAATGGTTCCAACTAGAATGTTCTCTGGGGCTTCCATCCAGAACCTTTCCACCTTCTAAGGGTGCTAACAAGAACCCTTTTATACTTGAAGGGTTTCAGCCAGAATCCACCTGGGGTGTTCAACTTAGCACCCGTTTCTATTACATGGGTTTTAACTAGAACCCACCCACGGGGTGCAACCAAGAAACCTTTTATATTCCAAGGGTTTCATGTTGAACCCACCTAAGGGGGGGTCTACCAAGAACTCTTTCATAATCACAGGGTTTCATCTAGAACCTACCCAGGGTGTCCTACTGTTAGAACCCACCCAGGGTGTTCTACAGAGCACCCAAGGGTTTCATGTTGAACCCACCTAAGGGGGGGATCTACCAAGAACTCTTTTATAATCACAGGGTTTCATCTAGAACCCACCCAGGGTGTTCTACTGAGCACCCAAGGGTTCCATGTAGAACCCACCCGTGGTTTTCTAGGGAGAATTCTTTTATGGTTAAAAGGTTTCATGTAGTTCTCTCAGAGATCTAAAAATATATTTTATGAGGGTTTCACCTATAATCCTCTTGTCTTCTGCAAGTTCTACGAAGAACCATAATGTATCCTGCACATGAGGCAAAACATTTTTGAATCCCATAGATTGTATATTGTGGCCATCTATCATTTTAACAAACTATGTTACAAACATCTGTTAAAACATATTTTAACAATCATGCTTTCAGCAATCCTTGAAGAAGTCTTTCTTCTAAAATGGGTTATATGGATGAAAAGGAACCCCGAGTCATACAGAGAACCCCTTCTTCAAGAAAAAGGTTCTTCAGAAGCAATTGGTTCTGAGCAGAACTTCAGGCCTTCAGGAAGAACCCTTGTGGAACCTTTATTTCTCAGAGTGCATGTAGAAAGTGAGAGACCCCCAGATCTGACCTGACAAGCAGCAGTAAGCTCACTCCTACAAGAGTTTGGCTGAGATTCAGCGCTGCATTCTGACCCCCTCCCAACTTTGCTGTTTGGAGCTTGAGCGTGCAGGTACTGAGCGTGAGCGCTCTGCCCATACGTACCCATATAATCACCAACCCCTGCTTGCAGCTCTCCATTTTCAGGATGCTATGGTGCATCTTCAAGGACGAGCTGCGGAAATGAGTGCTAATAGTGTGTTTGTATTGTCGGAGCTCGTAGGCCCACAGATTTGCTTTATTCATGGCCTCACTTCATCTGCCAGCCAACCATTGAATAATTGAAGGAATTATCAGGCTAGGGGATCCAAAGCCCCTCAGAAATGTGTCATGCCCCTGAGCAAAGCCGGCAGAAAAGAAAAAAAAAAAAAGAGAAAGAGGGGCCTCCTAATTCAGAGCTGTATGTGTGTACGGCCACACAACCCTGCAATGTTCCTCCTACATACAAAGACACACACACAAAGTTAAAACACAGAGGTTGATGATGCCACAAATGGCAAGCTTTGACTGGCAGAATATCAATAGCTCATAACAGCGGGAGCCCATGCATGTCAGATAAATTTATGATTCTCTCCAAATGCTGCTCTCCTATTTTCCTCTGCATCAGAATGGGTGTTTTTGGAGTAGCTAGATTTCACCATGCAGTTTGGCTAGTGTCCCTCATACAAAGAATGTGACTGACGCAACATTAATCTCCAAACAAAGAGACTGGCACAACTACTCCGCACAATTTCAGGGCGATGAGGTGGCAACGTCAGTCTCGATTTCTCACTGCTCCTTCACGAGCTGTTCCACTTTCTCCGAATTCTCATTTAGATCAAACAAAACACTCCAGAAAGGAGGTGAAACGGTACCGTTTAAATCCGTGACACACACGCACACAGGGGACCTCCTTCTCATTTTCTAAACAGAGAGTCGTGGCAAGAACTTTTAAATTTGTCATAATAAGGTGTGACCTACATGGGAGGGAGCCAAAGCCCGAACTCCAGCTCCCAGCAAGATTTCTGCCTATTGAGTATTCCAAAATGTAATGCATGAACATGAAGGAGGAGACATAATTCTCTCATGGTTTAACACACAGCACTTCCCGGAGCATAGGTTAGAATACACGCCACATCCTTCAAGGTGAAAAGCATGCAATATTTATTTAACTGATGCACTGTTTGGTACATTAAAAAAAGACGTTAGCAACGGCAGCCAGAGGTTGTAACATAATATAATCTCTCTGACACTGACATATGAAAAACATTCCTCAGCTGACATTCATGAATAATGGCAGCTGTTTGGAGAAGAACAACTCTGAGGTCTATTTTCAAATAGGTCTCAGCTGCGGCGCTGCAAAACAACTATCCTGCTGTTTGTGTTGAGTGGAGAGATGTCTGCAAATGCATCTTTCATGATAGCAGGATGCTGTAATATGTATGTTTAAGAAAAACACATACAGAATACAGGAAAGGAAGGAAGGAAGGGTTTTGAGATTGTGATTCGACTACTCACACAGACAGATAAAGAAATGGATGCTTCACATTGCAGCACAGTTTCATCAGGTATCACAGGATGTGTTAGATGCTTTTTTTTAAAAATGTTTTATTCCAGTGCAAACATGTCAAAATTTTGCACGGCTCCCCCAGAATAGACTCTCGGGGTGAGAGTGGCAGTCATTCACTGTGTCCGGTGTGAGAGTGAAAGGGGAGTCTATTCTCTGTGTGGGCTGGGGGCCTTGTTAAGGGTGGCGAGCATGGCAGGCAGTTCAGAGAGAGCTGGAGCCCTCACAAGACCAAGTGAGGACAACATACCAGCCCACATGATTGTAGGGCATGTAGTTGTTGTTATTTTTGTAGTTTTGGACATAATTTTTTGTCGGTGGTGAGTCTGACGAGGAATAAAGCATGAGTGGTTAGATGATCAGGCAGGTCCACAGCAGATATTTTTACTTGTTACATGAAGAAAAGCACAATTTTTAACTAATAGCATTAATAATATGGCTCATTTATATTCAAGTGTCCCAGTAATCCATGACAGTGTGAAAGTACGACAGCATCCAAAATACCAGGACCCTGAATGTGAAGGAGCTAAATGAGTTAAACTGTTATTCATTTTATTTTTTTTACCCGTTGTTCTGACCTTTACATAATGGCTGGGGAACACAGCAAGAAACGTAACAAGTTTGCCCAAAACCTTTATCAAAATGGGACCAGAACAGCGAGTAAAGAGCTACTGAAGTGTAACAATGAATGAGATTTATTTTACAAACACGATTAACCAACTCAAATTCCAGAAATTGAAGAAAATAAGAAGGCACCAGACAAACAAAAACACGCTGAAATACAGTTTGTTGGTCTACAGAATCAAACAAAAGGACAACACTAAGCTCCCTGACTAACCACAAAATGGGAGAAAAATGGGGAATCAAAATAAATGGCAGAGAACCCCCGCAGAGCCGTTCCAAGGTGATTTCTAAAACAGAGTTTCAACAAACAGCAGCACGAGCCCAACGCACGGCTACAGTTGCCAAATGGCAGATTTGGTGCTGGGTGTCTCTGAACACCTCCACTGACAATCAAATGACATTCAGCTGTGGATTCAGGTGTGGGCAAGAGGGGTGTGGTGAACCTTGAGAGACAATGCGCTTCCAAAAAGAAGCCAGAGGAAAGTCAATCGATGTAATATCTGTGCTGTGTCTAATTCCAATTTCTTCCAAATGCCCTAAAGAACAACAAATAAAAGCAACTTCTGATCTGATGCCGCTATCGACAGGACATCATTCCTCTTCTGTGGGTGAAAGTAACTAATTACAACCACTCAAATTACTGTAATTAAGTAGTTTTTTGGGGTACTTATGAGTAGATTTTCAAGTTTGTACTCCTACTGTACTTGTACTTAAGTATGAATTGCAAGATGTAATCTACTTAGTTACATTTAACCTTTAGTTGAACACTGAGTACAATTTGAATTAATATCCAAACCTTTCATTTGTATTTTAGTAGCCAATAAGGTGATCTGATGATCAATCATTCATTGTTTAATTGCCATTAAGAATTTAACTAATTAAAAATGTATTCATGGATATTTAATCAATAGTCATGGAAGTAATTGCACCTCATTTGACATTGTTTTGTCTGACAGAGCCTGAAACTTAGACTTAAAATGAGAAAAAAAATTACAAAAAAAAGAGAAAAAAAAGAAAATGAAGAAAAAACGTATTAGTGATTAATCGATTGCATTTTCAAGTATTGGTTTAGGAAAAAGAAACATCAATGGTTAAAAGTATGAATACTTTGTACTTTTACTTAAGTATATTTCTGACACCAGTACTTTTGCTTGTAATTGAGTATTATTTCAGCAGTGTAACAGTACTTGTACTTAAGTACAGATTTTCAGTACTCTTTCCACCACAATACTATTGTCACACTTGGCAAGTGCGAGCTCAAAGTTCACTTCACACAGGTTAAAATGAACTAGCACATATCACCGTTTTGAACTCTGAACTAAGTTCACAGTCCCAAAAATGAACTAGTTTGTGTTAATTTCTTCAAATTCTCCTCCAATGTAGTCAAGTACAAGTCTGCCTACATGTTGTTGCTAAATGAAGGTAAACAGTCTTTTATAAAATGTTGTGAGTTTGACTTTGGGTGGATGAACTTTGCTGTTGTTGGCCCGTGGTCTTACCCTTTGTTAATGATTTCTTGAGGTCATCATTCACTTGCAGATATTTCCCAAGGAGTGGTCGGATACTTCAACTCGATCGCCGTTTCAAATTAGTTTATGTGGCTGATATTCACGTTCATTAGTTGCAAACGGAGACGTTCAGTTCACCGTGAGCATGTTAGTGTTCATGCATGACCAAGATTAGGGAACAATAGTGGTCAGTATCAGCTGATTATCAGTATGGCTGCCATCACAGCCACTAGAGGGCTTTGTCGCTTGATCATTAATGTTGATTTTTGGCCGTTTGCTGCAGCTACTGATCCATGCACCACTACGGCACGTATGATGTTTCAGTTCAGTCCGTGAACTGCCTCCCTGGATAATTACATCGGACAGTTTGGAAAATAATTTTACCTTTCGCCTTGATTTTCTCTTTCAAATAAGTTTGGCCTGAGGGTTTGTTTAAAACCCTTCTGATCATCAGAATGTTTCTGATTCTGGCTTTCTTCTTCGCAAGGTCACCCAGATCTCAGCACCTGATGTGTTTCAAGTTTATTACGCTTCTATAAAAATAAAACCTGAGTTGTAATAAACCAGAATTATGCTTTGAGTCTAGACTGGGGGACTGCTAGTAAAGCTTTGTTGCAGGAGTGGATGAGCGCAGAAACACATGGCCACCAAAGCTCGCAGATGTATGCTGGAGTGGGAGCATGGGGACCTTTAAACGTAAAAAGTGAAAAAAATCTTGGCTTTACCAGTCAGTCAGAAAGTTACAGTGAGACAGTGAGTCCTACTAATGACTTTATTATATAGCACCGTCTTTCAAAAGTACCATTACTGCTTCACAAAGAAGGACTAATAAAAGGATGAAGGAGAACAATCAAATCCTACAAAAATAGACCTAAAAAAATTAAACAGCTGAAAATGAAGATAAGATAAATAAAAGTATATCATAAAAATATCCCATAAAATCAGCAACCAAATAAAATAATTAGAGAAAAAGCTGAATCAACGTCTTTAGAGACTATTTATTCATATTGTTAAATTTGTTCATGTGCTAAAAATTAAAATCTTGCTTCTGAACAAAGCATATGTTCCATCAGTCCAAAAGACCTGTAACATAAAAAAATGTCTTTCAGCGCAAATTTAGGCAGAAAGTGAAACCTGGACACACACATGGACACACAGAGACTGGCATGTAACACAAAGTGTGACACCCCCCCCCACCCCCCAGTTAAATAAGAGACTGTTCTTACCCAACCATCACCACCCCCCCGAGTCAAACCCCATCTGTTCCTCTGGTAGAAAGGGGAGAGAGAGCGGGAGGGTGGTGGAGAAAGAAGGGTGGGGGGTGCTGAGGTGAGGAGAATATCAGGGTGGGATCTAGAGGCAGCCGTAGGAGAGAGATGGAGGAGGAGAGATGACAGTGGCGGCGGTGGTGGGCGAGAGGAGAAACAGAGGCGAAGGAGGAGGAGGAGGAGGAGGAGGAGGAGGGAAGACAAATGCAGCCTGATGCTCGACCACTTGACGAATTCCTTGTTTGGTGCTTGTGAACGTACAAGTAGTCTCATAAGCAGGTGTGTTTCTGTGGCTGGGAAGAGAAGAAAAGGGCTCATCAGATGTAGACAATTACGTTGACAGGTGTTAACAGCACCATGCCATATTTTGTGTGAGTGCATAAAGTTGGGACTTGTGATCATTGCAAAAACAAAGACACTTGAAAGTAAATAAAAGGACTCTGTTGCTGCTGCTGCTGCTGATGATGATGATGATGTGCAAATTAATCAAAAGGCTCATGGTGACAGCAGTACTCCATGACTTCTCTCTGACTAATTAAAAGACTGGTTCACTCAAATTACAAAAACAAAAACAGGGTTTTATTTGCATGGATTTTGCGATATCTGAGGATTTCTGTTGGCACCCAGGTACAATGGAGGTGAAAGGAATTCTATTTGCTGTCTTAGCACGTTCAAACAACGTCCTGTTAGCTGGATGCTCCACACGTCAATCTGTCAACAGTTTTCAATGGAAGTACGTTTTGACGAAGGAAGAGTCCCTTTAAAACTGTCTCTATGGCTGGATTACAGAGTCCCTAAGGGGACATTGGGGAGGAAAAAAATAGATGGGTGAAAAAAATTAAATGTGTGAAAAAATATTATAGGTGGATAAAACAGAACAGATTGTTTACAAGAGAAATAAAGTTAAAGCTAATGCAAACACAAATGATATTGCTCATGTAAGCTCATTAGCATGCACATTAACGCTACACTCACAAAAGTTGCTAATAAAATGAACAGACTTTGAAAAGGGTAATATTAGCCATAAAAATAAATTTACCAAAGCTGTAATGTTAATGTAGAGAAGAACTTATCAGTAATTATGTTATGAATAACCAGGTTTGCTCTTTCTTCTCCCTTGTGTTTTGACCTGGAAGTGGAAGTGCTTTTTCCACTCAAAGTGTATCTCAGGAACAAACACAAAAGTTTTGCGAGGCAGTGCAAAAGTCAGGGGATGTGTGAGGACATAATTAAATAAATGGGTATAAGAAATATTTGGTCCTGAGAAAGTTTTTGCACTGCCCCGCAAAATGTTTCTGTTCTCTTGCAAAACTTTTGCGTTCTCTCCCAAGATACAATTTGTACAAGTTGTTCTGTATACATTCATGTTACAGCTTTGGTTATTTTACTTTTACCACTCTTTTCAGAGTCTGTGTTTATTTTATGCGCAACTTTTTGAGCTTGATGTTACTGAACAAGCTAACTAGCTCACATTAGCAAACTAGCATGTGTGTCTGTAGCTTTAACGTTACTTAATTATCTTTTATGCAACCTGTTCAAGACAGTTTTTTGTTTCATCCATAATATCTTTTCACCCATTCATTTATTTTTTGCCGACACATCTTTTTTCTTCTCAAATGTCCACTTAGGGCCTCTATACTAGATACCACCACAGCAGCATTTCCCAAACGCAAAAAACACAGGTCGCAGACCCATTTTGGGTATTGTGTCACCAACCGGCAACATTTCATATACCTTTCAAATTAATTCGTTGTTGTATTCTTTATCAGCTTATAAATGTAGATATTGTGACAATTTGTGATGCATATTTCTAAGTTTGCAAGACACCAAATTTCTCTTTTGTGTCTCAAGCTGAAAAAGTTTGGGGATCGCCTGCACTAGAGGCAAGCGAGAAAATATGTTTTTTCTTTGTGATTTGGGTGAACTGACCCTTTAAAATGTCAAGTAAACAAAAGAGGCACGAAACTCGAGGATATCTGAAGCAATAGATGATTTTATCAGCCACCAGTCCAATGTCCACCCTCATATTCATTCTTCCTCCTCTTTTGACAAAGCCTGCCACAGCACGTACCTCTCCTGTCACTTTCCCAGGCTCAAAATGGAGGTGGCGGCCGGCCGGGCAGTCACTTCTGTGTGGCCATGCGTGGGACAGCCTCGTCCTTCCCCCCGTGACCCACAGCTGCCACTCCGCCTGACATCACCAGAAAGCCCCTTGTTTTGTCTCTAAAACTCCTCCTTAGCCAGAGGTCAAGGTTCAGCCTGTGGCGGGTGGGAGAAATTCCTCATACCACACCACATACGGAGGCAAATTAGAGGGTCCGACTGCGTTTATTGGGCGGATTGCTTGTGGTATGACAAACATATCCTCTTCCACACCCACTCTATTTGTTTATCAGGTATTTAGTCAATACCTAAATGCTGCATTATGCATGAGGCTGCACAACGCTTAATTACACTTGCATGATTTGGATTCCTCATTCAAATGAGTCTGTGTGATACATGGTCTATTCTCAAGAGAAGACGTGTAATTACTGTACTATTTCCATTTGGCATGGTGACTCCTGCTTACATGTGTAACCAAGGAGGGATATAAAGTCAAAGATACTTGTTCTGCCGACTAAAAAACTGCTTTTACCGCAGTCTTACACTGTTTTCCGTCACACACAAAGAGTTTCTCCTTCTTCACGGTATAATGACGGCATGAAAGCTCGGGTTTGTGAATTCCAAATCCTATTTACCTCTCCTCGACATTAAAGATCCTTAGTGAGGAGCACTTTGCTTGAAACTATTTGATGATAAAAGCTTTTGAAATATTGATTTGAATGTGAAATTGAGAGGCAGTCGTGAAGGCATCAGTCAGTGTTTTTCTCTTTTAATCCAAACTTCTTTATCTGAGGGCAAGAAGAGAAGCAGAGAAGGAGGAATGGAGGGAGGGAGACACATGTGGGGGAACATCTGTGTGTGTGTATGTGATTCTTCTGAGAGCGCACATGTGTATGCATTTGTGCAAATGTGGGCGAACATTCGTGAGTGTGTATTAATGCATGTCTCCCGTTCTGAGTGAGGTGAGAGACTGCTTGATTTTTGAACCACTGTAAACAAGTCGGAGCCTTGTTAACGATGCCACTCAGAGTTAATGCGCAAAACAACTTTCAACTCAAAATCCGCTTTTCAGGAAAGTCTGAATTCCACGCTTATTACTGCAGAATAAATGCTGATCCGCACTCTACCTCAGTGTGGCAGAAGAATCTTTGGCAGCAGCTACAAATTCCCTTTCAAACACAGTGAAACGTAGCACATAGAGCGCGTATACCCAGGTAAATGTATTTCCATAACCTGTCATTTCAGGGGAAAAGAACACACACACACATGTCAGCAATTCCTCAGGAGGCATCTGACAACGGGGGACACATACAGTATGTGGAAAGAATCCTCCTCTTTCTTATTCTGCTCTCAAAATACACCTGACACATTCACAAACACACAGAAATGCAACACAGATATCCACGGCAAAGATATTTACCAATAAAACCAATATGCCTAAAGAAACTGCACATTAAATCCCAATGTAATCCCAATGCATTAGACCAAATTCACATATTTCCACACTTGCCAACCGTGAGACCAAGAAAATCTGGAGGATTTTGAAATCAAAGCAGAAAAAAATGTGTTTCACAGACTTTGTTTGGTGTATTTTGGTGACTTTCAAAGAAAGAAAATAGCTAAATAATAAGTAACATACTCAACAGATGCCTGGAGATGACGTATAAATGACAGAAAACTCAACGGGACCACAGTATTTAGCCTTACCTAGTGCTCCAATTTCAAATTTGATTATTAGTTTTTCTATGTTTTTAGAAAAAAATGTGGACAAAAGATGTGAATATTTGTTGTAAATTAGGAGAAATACAGGAGAATTGTGACCTCGGGAGGAAACTGGAAGAGGGCAATAAAAAGCTTCTCCCGGGAAAATCGGGAGGGCTGGCAGTTATATATGTTTTCCATTCTGAAATGAAAAAAAAACCCCCCACTAATAGCTTTATCAAAAATTCAAATAAAATTGTGGGCTTAATAAGAATGCAAAAGACTTCTATAAACATGTACAGAAAAATCAATACATTACATTACATAAGGAATACTAATGTGCCATAGTAGATAGAGACTGACAATCGTGGGTCCATGCAGAAGTCCTGGGCACTAATCTAACTGCTTCTATGTGTTGAGGTTGCCCTCTACTGGCTCCTGTTTCTGCAGCATGAAAAATGAGTTTATACCTGCTTGAGGGCACAATATTATGTTCCTACATTTACATTTTAATACAGCAGTTACAGCAGACTTCACAGTAGGGATAGATGCTAATCTATGGCCTGTCAGAGGTTCACTGTAGTTTGATGAAGATAAAGTGCTGATGTGCGTGTGAGTGTGTGTGTGTGTGTGTGTGTGTGTGGATGTGTAAGTACTGGGAAGGATTCAGTGGTACAAGACCATAAAAAACACATGGATTTGAGTATTGTCTCCAGTCTTTAGGATATTGTCTCCTTATTATTATTGTTGTTTTGATTTGTGAAGGATAATAGCAATAAGGCAGTACAAACTGTGAGCTGTAAGTCTTCTGTGGCTCTGGAGGAGCCTGCTTGCTTTAACAAAAAAAAAAAATTATTAGCATTGCTTCCATAAGGCTGTCTTAAATAATTATGAGTTCAGACTAAGAATGACAGTGCTTTTGTGATAATATAATGCTACCAAGAACTCAAGGTGGGATGATACCACGATAAAAAGTCTACAATGTGAGATTTATTGCGATATAAAAACAAAGAAAAAATATGACATGAAAAAATGTCCTTCATTAAAATAAAATAAAGTGAAATATTAAAGTAGATATCATCACAGTCTAGTAAGGTAGGATGTATTATAAGGTTACAGGGCTATCTTAAAGGGATAGTTCAGCCAAAAATGAAAATTCAGTCATTATCTACTCACCTTCCTGTCAGTTGAAGGTTGGATTTATATTTTTTTTTAGTCCACAAAAGACTGTTGGAGTTTCACAGGAAAACAGTGTTGCAGAATTTCCCAAAGAGTTAAAGTGAATGGTGTTTTTCAAATAGAAAAAACAACCAAAAAAACAAAAACCCCAACAAAATGCCTCCATACTACTCGTCTGGCATAATCCAAGTCTCCTAAAGCTCCAACATGCCGTTGCACGCACGCACCGTCACACAGTACGCATCCAGTTCAGATAGTGTGTACATGCATGTGAACGTGGCTCCAAGCTAAGTATCAGTGAAGATTTAGACTTAAAACGTGGTATAAATGACATATTTCAAGTCAACTTGGCGTGCTGGAGCTTTAGGAGACATGGATTACACCAGACGAGCAGTATGGAGGCAATTTTTTTATGTTTGGGAATTCTGCAACACTGTTTTCCTGCGAAACCCCAGCAAAGTAAACCCAACCGTCGACTTTCATGAGGGAGAGTAGATAACATTTTTGGGTGAAGTATCCCTTTAAGACACATTTCGCCCATTCTGTTCTTCCTTTAGTGTCAGACAGGATGTCAAAGTTCAACTGTAGTTTACTTAAAGTCTCTGCACACTTTACAAGTCAGTAAAAAGCAACAACAGAAAAAGAAAAAACGTGATACAACATGTAAAAGTACACACGCATACAGAGGTAGTAATGTATGACAACAATTTTGAGGTTGGTTATTTAAGTGTTGGGGAAGCTACTTGTCAAGGAGTAAAAATAGTCAGTGATTCTGGGTTCCCAGCCAGTGAAATTATAGAGATCGTGATCAGAAAAAAAGATGTATTTTCAATTTAGATTCAAAACTATCAACAGGGCTCATGCATATGAATGCGCAGTGGTAGATTATTCCAGAGAAGTAGGGCTCGGTGGGCAAAGGTTCAACCAAAGACAGTTCTTATTAAATCGAGGAATAGTTAAGTAACTGGCATCAAGGGAACGTAAAGAACGTGATTATACGGCGAGATAAGGCTGGAGATATATGAGGGAGCCAGTACATTTAAAGCCTCGGGTACAAGTAAGAAGGAGGAGATTTTGAAGTCAGCTAAGAATTCATGACATGACTCAAAGTCAAAGGGGTAAAGTCCAGTTGAGATTTATCTGACTGTGACGAGACACCAGGAAAATAAATGGATCTGACTTTCAGCTATGAGTGAAAGGTGAAGAAGGATCACCAGAGAGGGTGAAGGATGCTGTTCCATTCTCTTTTTTATGGCTGCTGATCAATACTCTTGAAGAAATTGAACTGTTTATTCCTTTTCCTCGATGAGGTTACCACTTCACTCGCTCTGTTTCCACGAGGGCAGACAGTGGACAGGAGACAACAGATTCTCACAGCGCCGTGTGAATATTATGACATGTACAATGAATAAAGTACAATTTCTCAACTCGAGCGTGGAATAAATTGAAACTATTCAACATCCTCACCACAAGGTGTGACTCACAGAAATAGAAAATGCCATCAGCTCTATCACAGGGGGGATCCTGAAATGTTTACTGTGTAAATGCTCTGTTCCTATGAACATATTGAAATTGATATTATCCCTGAACTCAGCATTAATTCAACCCTAGAGATCTGTGACAACGAGGATATCCTTGAAAGGAGACGAGGATCTCGAAGATACATTTAAATGCAGCTCTGTGCTGTATCTATGCAGCAGTTTGTTGAGCTAATCCCAGGGCACACACAAAGACACAATACTGTACGACACTCGATACTAGGAATGATTTATTCTTATGTTTTCCCGCTCAGCTCTGGGACAGAAATGAGGCAACAGCACTGCAAGTTATTTTCTTTCACGTCAATTTTTTTTGGAGTTTTTTGTTATGTGAATGTGCTGCAGCAGTTTCATCCCATTCTCCTGTTTCTGAAGTACCTCCCATGTGGATTCCTGTGCCATGACACAGGTTTTTGTATCTCTCTGGGGCTGCTGCAGCTCGGGCTCCATCAGCATGACTGATCTCATTTATCCTAGTCGCATCCAAAGAGGCCCGCGGTGTAGGGAAAAGAGAGCTTCAATAGCAGCACTGTTAGTGCAGAAAGCGCAGATCATCGAGCAGTGCAGTATACTGCATGGCAGCCGGGGACTCACATGTGCGAAGAACAGTTTGTATTTAGGATTCCTCTGTATGGGGAACTCCAGGGTGCAGGAGATGTATGGTGCTTCATGATGGGATAAACAAACAGATCACAAGCCTCCACCGCACTGCATCATCCTGTGTACCCGATTCAATATTAGTCTATCAATAATTCCTGCTGAGATGTCAACCACACAGCAACCCGCTGCAGCAACAAACATATGGCATATTAGAGTCAAACAAATGTGACTTCATTCTGAATTACAGATTGTTTATTAGTTCTCATGGAGATACAATATGCCTGTAAAGGGACAGTTCACCCCAAAAACAA